>JANHAO010023942.1:0-11755 GCA_026873985.1 Saraca asoca
TCAATGTGAGTATTGAGAATATGATTTAGAATTTAATTAAGATGTGATAATTTTGTGCATATTACATTTATGATTTAATCAAATCAAACATTTCTTGTCAACCACGATTTTACATGGCTTATTCTTTAAACGTGCCCAACTTATTGAATAATAAATCTTACAAACATTTGTTGAAAACTAATCTCATGATTAGAATTCCATTTTTGAAAAGCACTTATTTGCAATTGTTGTTGACAATAATTTCACATAATTTATTCTTTGAATGAGTCCACCTTGTTAGAAGCACTTAACCCTAAAAAATTTCTTTAAAACTAATCTCATAATTGAGAATCTATTTTTTAAAAAGTATATATTTATATTTATAGTTAACAACAATCACATAATTTATTCATTATTGTTCTTGAAAATTAATCTCATAATTGAGGTTTTGTCTTTGAAAAGTATATGTATTTATCATTAACCATAATTACATATTATTATTATTATGTTCGACTTGTCTGAAGAGATGAATCCTTTAGGCAATAGAATTGAAATACAATAACTAATAAGATAATCAAATTATAAAATAGCTAATAAAATTATTTTAAAAAATTAATTACTGAGTAAATTCTTTAGTCCGCTGCATGTAATACAAATTTTCTATTAACCTACAATAGCTAAATTTCCAAACCATTTGTTCCAATTTAATTCTATGTTAATTTATATCATTTATATATCCGTGAATGCTGTTATATAAATGAATTGACAAAACCCAAGCAGGATTGATCTGAGTGGTAAGGAGTAATCTTTTTATCCCTTGTCAGAGGTGAAACTCAAGATCTCAAAATTAAAAAAAAAATCGATTTTAATAATTCAATGATATCTGATGTTAAGTAACTTCTATAATCACAAAAAAAAAAAAGAAAAAAAGAGATGGGTTTCAATTAATCATCTTTATTTTGTTTCTGCATATTTTAATTGTCACAAGTCAATAATCCTTTAAATTTGATTTTTGAGGATCTGAAAGAAAGAAAATGAACAACAAATAATGGAAGAGAAATTAAGGTAACATATAACATAGATGATAACACATACAGAATTTGTCCACCCAGAAATGCATTAGCTATAGCTACCTACCACTTGAAGTGTGACCAGCTTACACTACAATGACCCAAAGACTCAAAGACCCCAGTTACAAAGAAATTAAACAGCATACAGAAAAAGGACGCTAAATTAAAGACACGCAAAACTAATGCACCTAAATAAACCCTAACCCATATTCCCCTCACCAAAACACTCGTCATCCCCCATTATCGACAAGGCTAGCTTTGTTTAAAACAGCGGCGGCGGCGGCGGCGGCAGCTTTGGTGGTGGTGGCGTTTTTGCCCTTCGAAGGGCGGCGTTGGTTGCCGAGCCACACCTTGAAGTTCTTCGGGTAGACTCCAATCTCCATACAGAACCGCTTAATATCTGCCTTGCCAGCCCTTCTATAAACCTTCCAATCGTAGCTCTCAGCAAAGGCCATCATTCGGCTTTTCTGCTCCATGGTGAACCTTGTCCTCTTCCTCTTTCCTGGTCTCGTCATCTCCACCTCGTCTGCGCCGAGATCCGAACGGACACGAGCAGCAGGCTGGTTGACTTCAGGCAGTGCCACAACCACATTGAGAAAATTTTGGTTGTGGGGCACACGTATAGGGTTTAAACGGATCACTTTCCGGTGAAAGCTGCGATGACAGCCACATGCAGCACACAGCATGGCCTCCATGGTGCTGTCCTCCCCGGCTTTCAGAAATTCCCGGCATCCGTCTTGGGCTTTCCCGCCGATGGAAGCTGCCAGGTTGTGCCTGCATTCTTTGTACACAACATCTTTTCCAAAGGTAGGAGGCATGTTGATATCCATGTCTGTGAAATGATGGGAAGAGGGATTAGGATGTGAAAAGTGTAAGAGCAACAGAAGTGAGTCTGCATTGTGATGGAGAGGGAATTATATTAGAAGCTAGAGTTGACGGCCCCACATTCAACCGTTTTTTTTAAGAGACTTAGACTATCTTTGTTTTGTTTGGCAAACATATGTCCTCAAAAAAATTCTTTCATTGACTCACTTATGATTATAGCGATAAAATTTAATATTATATGAAGAAAATGAAAGAAAACAACATCTACTTCTTTAAAGTAGACGTTATTTTTTAGTTATCATGTAACAATATATTATTTTATTAATAATATCAATTTCTCTTAAGTAGAAGTTATTTTCCACGTTACCATATAATTATACATAATTTCATTAATTATACAGAATATAAATTTTTATACAAACAAATAAAATTTTCCATAATTTTTTTTTGACAAAATAAACAAAATTTTAATTACACCCATTATACACTTAACAAAATGATCAAAGGACATGCCGTTTGTTGTTGGAGGGAGAAATTTTTTTTATAGATTTGTATCATTTTATTATTATCATTAAAAGTGAGTAAAAGAAAGCATATTAATGAGTATTTTTTAAATTATAGTATTAATTAAAAAAATTATTGATCACTTATTCCATCCAAATGGTGCAAACTCCGTTTATAAAAGAATTAATTTGTTCTAGACGGACTTTTGATGCATGTTGTGACAGCTCTCAACATGACAAAATGTAAATATATACGTGTGTCATTCTAGATGAATTCGTTTCTCTATTTTTAATAATACGATAATTATAAATAATGCATCACTAGGTCGGTGTATTTTGGTATTTATGTACGTAATAGGATGGTGTTATTTATTGGAGGGTATATTTGTAAATACGTAGACTAAGACTCAGCCAACCCTAATTTGAAACAAATGGTTGAAGTGTGAAAGTATTTCTGGTGTTGGCGAGGGATTCTTATTTACTTAATATTACATCCTTTATGCATTTCTACGTCAGATTCTAGAAATTGAAGGCAGCCATAAACGAAAAGCTGCAAGATTTCAGGTACATTAGCTTTAACGTCTCACTCTGACATGGGAGTGAAGATAGACTGATTTGAGAGCTTAATTAGATAAGTGAATACATAAGAAAATGATTTCAATTCATACTTTTGGATCCATATTTATTTTATATGGGTATTTCCGTAAATTAGTATTTCAACCATAATTTTGCATTCAGTATCATGTTAACTCAAAGCCTATTTGAATACTTTCTGAGGCACTTCTAGAATCAATGACGTATTTTTGTCATGTATTGCAACGTATTGGATACTAAAATTCTGTCCAAATTAAAGATACCCATAATTGATGGGTGGGAATTTAAATTACACGTGAAGAGTGTAAAATATAGAAATATCATTCTTTACGTTTTAGTTACAGTTTAAATTTAATTTTTATTGATATAAAATATTTTATATTATAAATAAATAGACATATGCCACGTTATTAAAAATACTATTAAAGAAATGTACACTCAACAATTTAATAAATCAAACTCTAGAGAATCCATCCAAATGATCTCATGATTAAGATTCAAAATTTCATTACATATTTTATTCTCCGTGATACATAGATTGTAATTTTTCTTTCTTTCTTTTTTATTTATAGTAGATTGAATTTCAATTTATTTATAATATGATAAATAGAACAAATTTTGAATCTTAATTTTTATAATATTAATTATGAAAATTAAACAATGAGATGTAACTTTCAATTGCCTCTAAATTAAAAGATAAATTTTATACATTTTTTTTCTCATATATGTATTATAAACAGTGAGATATAATTTTCAATTGCCTTTCAAGTTAAAGGGTACATTTTGTACTTTTTTTCTCATACCTGTACATAGTTTTTGTCAAATAGTCACACACTTCTAATTTGTAAATATACACTCCACGTTTGAGGAGCAGAATATTTAAAAATGCTTCCAAAAACAAATCTCATAATTGGAATTTGATTTTTAAAATTTTTCAAAGCACTTTAATATAGATTACGCATATCTTATATTCTAATATTAGTTCTACATGTTTATTTGAGGAGATGAATTTCGGCATTGAAATGTAACAAGATCAGAAGATAATCTAGTATTCTAAAAAGTAGCCTATTGAATTTGTCTTTTTTATATTGTAAGAACAATGACATTATTACCTTCCAAAACAAATAATTATTGGTGCTCCTAATTTTTTTAGATATATAAAATTTATTGTATGATTTTTACATATTATATTACTTTATGTAATTTTTGTGGATTGATTTGATATTTTTTTTTAGATTAATATGTGTAATTTATAAAATTACGTAAAAATCCATTTTGTTCATAATGTGTCACGAAATTTTGTGTAATTGTGTCCTCATTTATTATGGGATCAGTTGTATAAAATTTTATTAAAATTAAATTTTAGAATTGTATCGAGGTGAATGCTATGTTAGTAATATATATGCCTTATCGGAGTAATATTATTAACATAATTTGTTGGTGATAATGTGAGTGTTAAGATTGATTGTTATGATTTTAAAATTTTAAATATCCTATTAGTGTTAGATTTCATGAATGTAGCATTCAATTCTTGTATTATATATGAAGCCTTAAATGCTTTATCAATATTGGGTTTCATAATGCAATATTGTTTAGTGTTATATTATGAAGCCTCAAATGCCCTATCGGTGTTGGATTTTATAATGTAATACTATTGGAAATTGTATAGATATTGAGGAAATATTATAGCATGATACAACATTGAACATGCAATTTTGGAAATTTATGATAAATTTTATAAATTATTATTTCTTCAATCTTTTGTCATATATGCAATTTATTATCATGAAAATGGTAAATGAGACTAATTATGAATACTAGGTTAAGTAGAAGATATCTAAACTGAATTGCTGATATCATATTTGACAATCACCAAATTTTGTATTTGGTGTGGAGAGTGGAGAGCCAAAGATATTATGATCTATTGTTGCATAAGGGCACTTTTTGTGGAAAGTAAACACACTCTAATTGAGTATACTTAATGGTTATGATATATACTAAGGATAATATCAACATAAAAGACATTGTTAACTCTTTAGATGTCAAAGTGATCATGAATTCTGTAACTGATAAGTTTGTAAAGTTTGATAAGGCAAAAAAAAAAATATTACCTCTTATTTTTGGATAAAATTATTTAGGACGATACTAGTGGAATTAGTGAGTATATCATGGAATTGGTATATTATTATAACCAATCTTGGGCATAAAAGTGAACTTAGAAAATAATAATTTGATTTAGCATGTTTTAGAGTCTCTCTCAGTTTAAATCGATGGTTTTGAGACATCATATTATAGCCAAGAGGATGAATAGACTTTGAGTAAAATGACCTTTAGAATTAGTCAAATGGAAAATGAAGTGAAGAATTGAAGGATCTTTATGCTCACTTTGTTTCATATGGATCGCGTGCTAAGCATGAAAATAAATCAGACCTAAAGGAACCTAATTTTGAGAAGTAAGAAAGCTAATTTAAGTGCGTATCACAATAAATCAAGATATTCCACTGTCTCTAATGAGACGTTTTGCCAAACACTTATGGTTAAATGAAGGTGTAATAATTTGCATTACAAATTTATTATAAGTGTTAAAAAACAAGAGGAAGCCAAGTGACAAAAGCTAATAATTGAATTGGAAATTGTGGAAAAATACAAGATTGAGGGTCCCAAATAAAGATATATTATGGATCTTATCTTTATTCCTTCAGGGCAATTTATATACTCCTTTAATTATTGTAAACTCTTTGAATTTGACAAGAATGCAAAGAATTGTTTTGTGTTAAGAAGAATTGCAGAGAATTAATCACTGAATGTGCAGAATATAAAATTAACAATTATGTAGCAAGAATATAAATGCAGAAGTAGAAAAATAAATATTCAATGCACAGGGTTTTTAAATTGGTTCAAATTGAATTGAAACAGTATTTTAAGTCTATATCACAGGATCATTCTTCAACCAAAAGACCACTTTTATTATCAAAATATTAGGATTAAAAAAAGGCTCCTGAAATGTCAGTTTAAATATAAGAATTATAATAGGGATCTTACTAACCTAGAAGATTTTCACTTGGCTCTTCTAAACCTAAAATCACAAGAATTTTAACAGGCTCTTGCTAACATATACAAGATTTCTATTAACCTAGAAACCTCAAAAGAAAATACAATATAAAAAAAGATAGAGGTAAAGTACGAAATACAATACCAGAAAGTTTGAGAGAAAAATTCTCAAATAGCTAATGTGAATTCAATAGAAATTTGATATGAAATCTTCTTGATTCAAAGATGTAATAAGATAGAATCAAATCTGAATAAGTTCTAAGATTTTTGCACTTGAGGAAGATAAAAAGATGTGAAAAACTTATGAAAAGTGAAGTTGATTAGGGATTTTATAATTGTTGTAACTGACTGTAACAGAATAACTAATTTCTAGTTTATGAATTGATTCTTGAATTGATTCAAATCCAACCTTTGGTTTAAAATTTTTTTCAAAGTTTTTCCTCATAAATCGATTATGAATCTATACGTATAAATTTTTCAATATGAATCAATTAGTGAATCAATTTAAAAGATATAAAATCATTTTTACAAAATTTGTACTTTATGAAACAATTTGTTTTAAAAAATACTTTCTTCAAGTGGTTTGTATCTACTTCATTAAAAATATTTGTTTGAATAAAATCTCATTTGAATTTACTTACAAAAGATTCTATATAAATAAAATAATTGCTAGACTTAATTTTGATCTTTTGAATCATATATATACTTTGAACCTGCAAAATAAATTAAAATAAATAGTGAAATATATTTTCAGATAGTAATGTAAATAATTTAGATTAAAATTATTTTTCAATATCAAAATCAAGAAATATGTAGTTAGGGCAACCTAGGTTAACAATCTCCTTCTTTTTTTATGGTGACAAATAATTTTAGATGAGGTTCAACGTTTAATAAAAATTAGTAAAATTTTTTAAATTTTTATTTGATAAGAAAATTATTAATTTTTACAATAAAAATATGTTTCCTTTGATTTTGAAATTTTCTCTCCCTTTTCAATTGAAAATAATAGCTCATTTGAAATTTATCATTTTGAGTTTGAAAATAACATCTAAAATTTATGAGATTTTATTTAAAAATTTCATATTTCTCCCTCTTTTAGTACATCAAAAAGTAATAATGCATAATATAAAAAATATGCACCAAAATGTAATATCAAAATTTAGTTAAAATCATATAACAGCAGAATTTAAAATTCAAGCATAATATAATAGTTTAGAATTTAAGCATTAGAAAATAATCTGAATTAATAAAGTAATATCCATAATCAAAATATAGTATGAATCTGAATCAAAATAAAATCTAGAATTTGAATATTAGAATAAAATCTGAATACAATATCCATAATATGATATCCATGAAAATATCAAACAAAGTCAAATTACATTACAACATTAAAATATAGTCTGAAAAACATAATAACAATAGTAATAAGACACGGGAATGGGTCTATGGGATATAGAGAAAATAGTAAGACAAGCACAAAAATAACTATTTTGCAAGAGATAAGTTAGTTCTTTGAAGTTTTGCATCTTCATCCTATTGCTGTAGTCGTTGTTTGATCTCTTGAACTTGAATTTCAAGTGATTTGAGCATTTAGTTAATTTCATTATCTCTTTTATGGCTTTCTTCTTCCATATGAGACATTCTTTCTTCTATAAAGTTAAACCACATTTCTTGATTATCTAATAATTTGTTCATTTAATATGACATGTATTTGTGTAGTCTTTCTATCATTTCAGTTAACCTAGCTTTAACTTCACTAGATATTTCAACTGAGCTTGAAATTTCTCCAGATGGTTAAGTAGGTTTAGATCTTTCTTTGGTCCATTTCCTTTGCTCATTTTCTTTAAAACCCATCTTGTGTAAATGAGATGTAGTAATCATTGTGGTTGCATATGGTGGTGCAATAAGAATTTTATCAAAATGTTTTATTTTGAATTTGGTAAAGAAAGTAGTAAGGATCATGATATGCTCTCTTGGAATATTTAGCAATTTATTTCAGAATGTAATATGGAAAATTGAAATATAATTGGTTTTTAATAATCTACATTAAAAATAATTCATCTTCCACTACTTGTGTAAAATTGATGATCTTGGCAAAATTATTTTGCACAAAGCATAGTGTAGGATTATGTCTTCAGGGGATAAGCTAGTTATAAGCAATTTCACACTACCATCTTTTGGGTTAAAGTAGGGAAATAGCATTCTATCATCTAGTTCCTTACTATAATTAGGAAAAGATCTTGCAGTAAGGTTTGGCAGCGTGTTACCCATATCAAATTCATTAGCAAACAGTTTAAAATCCACAACCATATGTTTATGCATTACATAACAAGATAATTTTCCATTAGTATTAGCAAGATTGGCATAGACCATTTTTACTAACCTAGGATAGATAATTCCTTTGAAGGTCAAAATTTTTTCTAGCCTATATTTTGCTAACAGTTTAGGCATATGGGTTGTTTTCAGCAATTGTTCATTGAAACACTTTAAAGGTTCAATCTTTTCATTTTCAAGAGAGAGATAAGCTGCATACTCATTGGATGATTAGAAGAATGATTCTTTATCTATTGGTTGGGTAGCCTTTACTGGTGACTTGGTCTTGTGCTTTGCTGTGAGTTTGATCCTTTTTACCATTTGTGTTGAAAATGTTTGAAAAATTTGAAATTTTCGCACCTAGAGTTTTTAGGCTTTGATTTGGGGCTTTTTGATTTTGGTGGATTTTTGTGAAATCAATCAATCAAAAGGGCTTAAAATTGTGTTTCTAATGTTTCTATAGAAGAAAATTAAGCAAAAGAATGTTGGGGGATGAGTTTTAAGGGATTTTTTTAAGAGAGAAAGCGAGAGAGTTTTGGCTTAAGGGTTGAAAGAGATACTGTGAAATGAGTTTGACATTGAATCAAGTATATGTAGTATTATGCCTTTAATTGATTCATGAATTGGTTCAGAGAGCAAAAATTTAATAATGAATCGATTCGGATTTAAATTTACTCATTAAAATTCATGGGGGAATCGATTACTGAATCGATTCATAAATGAGTGTATATATAATGAATTAATTAGGGAATCAATTCATCTAGAAGTTCTTAGAAAAATTTTAGAAATTTGAGTCTTCTCGAAACTTTGTAAAATTTAGTAAATCGATTGAAGAATCGATTCTTAGTGTGTATTATTTGAGAAGTGAATCGATTATCGAATTAATTTAAAAACTCATAAAAAATTTGGATAAATGCAAATCGATTATTGAATCAATTCAAGAAATCCTAAGTTTGGTTATTCTAAGTTTTTGTTTTTCTAGGGGTTTTCCTAGTTATTCAAACACTTAGATAGCATCTTAAATCACTTGAAATCTCAAATTCTCTCCATGTACCTGCAAAAAAAAAACTCAGCAACATCTCTGATGTTTAAGTTAGTAATTGCAATATACAAATCACTTATGAAAAAAAAATGAAAATTTACAAAGAATTTTAGGGGATTTGCCAATCTTTGTCTTGTGGTGAGTGCAACTTCTATTCTACATCTTGAGTTGCTTTCTTTTCTCTCACACAAACTTGCAAAACTAAAATTAATTTTGCTTGGCTAGTACTGAGTAAGTTTTGGGTCCAAACCTATTAGTAGACTCCATAGAAATTTTCTTAATAGTAGATAATTTTGGTAACCACACAAGTTTTGCATTTGGTTTTAATGAATATGTTCCATTCCTAAATGGACAATTTCTAATGTGATGGCTTTTATGATTACAATAATAGCAGGTAATATAAGTAGGATTCCATCTTTTAGATTTTTTATACAATTGCTGTCTATATCCGAAGCCGACTTTATTTTGCAAACTTTTCTGATTTTCTAGTATGCCATTCAATTTTTCATTGCTTTCAGCAAAATCTTGTGGAACCTTATTCAAATTTTCCATTTCTAGCTTATAGGACTCATAATGTTCACATGTTTTGGTTTCATTTACTAATTTTTCAACTAAAATGTTCAAGTCAGCATTTTCTTTTTCAATTTGCTCAATCTTTTTAACCAGATTCTCATTTTGACTCTTTAATTTTTTTAACTCCTTATAGGCTTTAGTCAATGCTTCATAAATCTTTTCATACAAGTCATCAGAATTATCATCATTTATATCATCTATTTGATTGTTAGGATCACTATTAGTATCATTAATGTAGGAACCATAGAAAAATGAAGGATACTACAGAACTTGTGAACTTTCATTATGTTTTTCCATAAGACAGTGCTGCTCTTCCTTTTTGCAATCTATTTGGGTACTGCCACCGTAGGTTAGCTCCAAAGTGTCAAAGATCTCTTTTACTGTGCTACATTTAGAAATTCTTTGTAATTCATTAGCAGGCAGTGAGTTAATAACAATCTATTTTACCTTGGAGGCAAGAAGGTGTTTCCTTCTTTCTTCATTAGACCATAAGATCATAGACTTAGGTCATAAACTTCCATTAACAGATATTTTAGGAGATTTATAGCCTGTCCCAAGGATTTCTAACATGTCAACATCTAAAGTCTCAATAAAAATTTTGATTTTATACTTCTAAAAGGTAAAATTTTTAGAATAAAAAGTACATGGATTGTTCAAGGATGTACAATCTGAAAATAGTCAAATTAGAATCCATATTCTTGTTAAAGAAAAGGAGTATCAAGAGCCAAAGTTCTGATATAAGATATATTATGGATCTTGCCTTTATTTCTTTAAGGCAATTTATATACTCCTTTAATTATTGTAAATTCTTTGAATTTGACAAGAATGCAAAGAATTGTTTTGTGTTAAGAAGAATTGCAGAGAATTAATTAGTGAATGTGCAGAATATAGAATTAACAATCATGTAGCAAGAATATAAATGCGGAAGCAAAAAAAATAAAGATTCAATGCACAGGGTTTTTAAAGTGGTTTAACTTGAATTGAAATTGTAATTCAAGTCTACTCCATTGGATCATTCCTTAAGCAAAAGACCACTTTTATTATCAAAACATCAAGATTAAAAATAAGCTCCTAAAATGTCAGTTTAAACATAAAAATTATAATAGGGATCTTGCTAACCTAGAAGATTTTTACTTGACTCTTCTAAGCCTAAAACCACAAGAATTTTAATAAGCTTTTGCTAACCTATACAAGATTTTTATCAACCTAGAAACCTCAATGAAAATACAATATAAGAAAAGATAAAGGTAAAGTAAGAAATACAATACCAGAAAGTTTGAGAGAAAAATTCTCAAATAGCTAATGTGAATTTTGCATAAATTTAATATGAAATCTTCTTGATTCAGAGATGTAATAAGGTAGAATCAAATTTGAATAAGCTATAAGATTTTTGCACTTGAGGAAGATAGAAAAATGAGAAAAACTTATGAAAAATAAAGGTGGTTAGGGATTTTATAACTGCTGTAATTAACTATAACAGAATAACTAATTTTCAGTTTGGGAATCGATTCTTGAATTAATTTAGAGTAAAATCTTAACCTTCGATTTAAAATTTTTTCAAAGCTTTTCCTCATGAATCGATTTGTATAGATTTTTCAATATGAATTGACTAGTGAATTGATTTAAAAGATATAAAATCATTTTTATAAAATTTATACTTTATGAAACAATTTATTTTAAAAAATACTTTCTTTGAGTGGTTTGTATCTACTTCATTAAAAATATTTGTTTGAATCAAATCTCATTTGAATTCACTTACAAAAGATCCTATAAAAATAAAATAATTGCTAGATCTAATTTTG
>JANHAO010023943.1:0-11755 GCA_026873985.1 Saraca asoca
TCTTCTAAATTATAAATTTGTGCTTTTCAATGTGAATCTAAAATTGGTTCATAAATTTTATAATTTATGATTAATTTTACAATTGATCGATTGGATCAGAACATAGGCTCAAGTCTGGTTAAGTAACCATGCCAATTCACATCACTCTGCAATATGCGATCACTTCCATGAGCTTATGTATGCAAAGTCATACACGAGTAGCATGATATTGTCTTCAAGTGTATAGTATGAGAATATTACTTATATAAAAAATACATTATAAATACGTAACTGCTTGTCATTTATTCTATATTTAATAAAATTCTATATCTAAAATTAATTTGCATGTGAAAATACGCTCATTATTTTTATCATATATTGTAGATTTTTATTCTTTATACAAGCCACTCTGTAAATGTACCTAACTCCTCCTGTGGATGGATTCCTTCCGTAGAGTTTCATAAACTAATAGATACAAAGGCATATTTCATTATTATATATGTGATGTGATGGGTATTAAATTTAAAATGATCAAATTAATTCTTGTTAGCTATTAATTCAAATTTGTAATCGAAGATTACGCGAAAAGAATTCATCTGGCATAATTTTATCCTGCTTATGCAAAAATGATCTTTTTTTTGAAATAAAATAAAGAAGATAGATTCAATCCAAGTTGGATTATAAAAGGAGTTGAGGGCGGTGGGAGGTCACGGAAAGTCACGTGGTTGAATAGTGAGCAAAGTGGAAATGACAAATATAGACTAGTTTGGAACAATATAAAAGCAGTGCTTGCCTGAGGACTCGCAACGGGTCGAATTGTGTTGATGCTCGCAAGGAGTAGTGTTGACATCAACTAGGCTTTTTTATTTTTTTAACTGATGATTTCATTTAAATTTAATTTGAGTTAAATTATATAACTTAAATTTGATTCAGATTAAATTTATGAGTGATTTGACTAAACTTTATTATAAAATAATGTTACAGATAATCAAGATTATTATATGACAAGATGTTTTAAAGTATAATTGAGTTGCTATCGTTAGAAAGATATTTGTCCTCACATGTAATTACTAAGAGATTGATGATAATACTCTTCCGAGATACAATAAAATTTTTGTGAATTTCTTGATTAACAATATCAAGAAATTTCCTAATACTTTTATAACCTGGAAATATTTTAAATTTGTAAGATATTATTCTTAACCATAATATATAAAGTCATTTGAAGATCCATTTATACTTAATAAGGAAGCCTCTTTAATAAATAGGTACATTCAAAAATCCTTTGTTTACTGAATACAAATAGATACCTTCATCCATTTGTTCATTGAATATGAGATGTATATTCACCCCTTTATTCATTAGAATCAATTAACATGCGCTCACCATTTAGTCATCAATACATATACATGAACTTCTTTTAAAATTTGTTCAATGGATTAACCAACACAACTTTTGAAGTTGTAAATTATATAACATTTTCACACTAATTTACAAGCTTTCATAAGTTGTACAATTTATGCATAATAGAAGGCGTCACTAGAATTAAAACTTTTATTAGTGTAAGTTTTCAAAATTTCAATGAAGTAATAGGTGTTTAATCAATTAAACCTATACTCTTATTGTTAGAATCAGAAGACCACACACATAATCGTACCTTAATCAAGAGATTCAATTTCTTTAGTACTTTTATGGCCATGTGCTCATCCTAGCTTTCATGAATATTTACAAGAGTGAAACCTCTAAAACTCTTGATTGAAGTGGCACCACTCCTATGTTCATATATAGGTGGAAACCTTAGATAATAAAATTATCGATCCATTAGGAGCTTTTTAGCTCATACTCCTATAACACTAAATCTTATTTTTTAGTGTTTTAGTCATTAAATAACTTGTTTTTCCCATTAAATCTTGAAAGCAGTGTTCTAAAAGAATAAGGTTGGGTTCCCATCATTTAATGACTATAGGTTTTAGTCTCATCTTATTAGTGAAATCTTTGATCTTTTCCCTTGACAAACCTTTTATTAGTGGGTCTGCAAAATTATTGTTGGACTTTACGTATGTGATAGTAATTATACCATCTCCTTATAATTGCCTCACAAACTTATGTCTCAAGCTTATATGTCTAGATTTTCAATTATAAACCTTATTATATGCTTAAAACATAGTTGTCTCACAATCATAAAAGATCAAAATGGTTGTCATTGGTTGTGGCCACAACTCTATATCTAATAACAAATTCCTTATTCATTCTGCTTCTTTATCTGCAGCAAATAAAGCTATAAACTCAGCTTTCATTGTAGAATGTGAGATATATATTTGTTTCTTTAAGGCCCGACTTATGGCTCCATCACCTATGGTGAAAACCTATCTTGAAGTGGATTTATTATCACTCAGATTTGTAATCTAACTAACATTAGAGTAACCTTCTAGTACAGTGGGCTAACCATTATAATGTAACCCCAAATTTATTATTTTCTTGAGATAACCAAAAACTCTTTTTATAGCTTTCAATAATATGTACAAGGTTTACTTGTAAATCTCGATAGCTTACACATAGCAAAAGCTATATCTGGTCAAGTATAATGCATAGCATACATCAAGCTTCCAAAAGCACTCGCATATTCTAATTGCGCTACTGGTCTCCCTATATTTTCTTCTGATTTAAAATTAAGATCATAGGATGCATTAGGATCCATAACACTAAGATATTTAAATTTCTCCAACAACTTCTTAATGTAGTGCTCTTACCCTAGTGTAAAGCCATCCTCATGCTTAAACACTTTTATTCTTGAGATAGTATCTACTTCATTCAAGTCTTTCATCTTAAACTTAGAAGCAAAATACTACTTGGTTTGATGAACACCTTCTAAGTTCGTCCCGATTATTAGCATATCATCTATGTAGAGACAGATAATTTTGCCATAATCCATAGTAAACATAGAGTATATACACTTGTCTGCACTATTATGTGAAAATCCATTTGATAAAACCACTAGGTCAAACTTCTCATTCCATTATTTTGGCGACTATTTTAAGCCATATACGGATTTAACTAACTTGTAGACTTTTCCTTCATTTTTAGGTAGCATATAGCTTTCTGAATGTTCCATGTAAACTTCTTCATTAAGACCTCCATTTAGAAAAGTTGTTTTAACATCCATTTGGTGCACATAAAGTTATAAATAGATGCTAATGCTATGAGAATCCTAATGGAAATCATCCTATCCATTGGTGCATAGATATCAAAATAGTCTAGACATTTTTTTTTATCTAAACCCCTTGGCTACTAACCTTATCTTAAAGGTTTATGGTGAGCCATATGTATTGAGTTTTCTTTTGAATACCCACTGCACCCAATAGGCTTTGACCCTTAAGGCAAATTAACTAAGATCTAAGTATTGTTGGACAATATTGAATCCATTTCATCATTCATGGCTTCTTTCCAAAAAGTAGAATCTTTAAAAGTTATTGTCTTTTTATACTTTTGTAGATAATTCTCCACAGATAGCATAATAGGAATCTTATTTATTGCAAAATCCCTAGTTCTTTCAACCAAGAAAGTTATAGCTTAAGAAGAAACAAAATTTGGACCTAAGTCCTTTTTTATTCTCATTTTTTAATTTCTTCTTGGTTCAACAAACTCATTTTCAAGTATACATTTATTCCTTTGATCATTTAAGATTGATTCTATAAGCACTAAATATTGATCCACTTAAGAATCTTCCATTTTGGGATTTAATTCATTATATCATTTATTTTCAATAAATTTCACATCTTTAGTTTTAGCAATTGTATTAGACATTAAATTTAATATCCTATATGCCTTAGAATTTTGGGCATATCCGACGAAGATGCCTTTTATGGCTCTTGGCCCTAATTTAGTCCTCCTTTGATCAGGAACTCGATAAAAAGCTAAATGCCCCCACACTTTAAAATAATTTAGGTTAAGTTTCCGTCCTTTCCATATTTTATATAGAGAAACCTTTCTTGTTTTGGATAGTATCCTATTGTGAATGTGACAAGCCATTAATAATGTCTCACCTAAAAGATTGTGTGGTAACTTAGCATTTAGCAACATAAAATTAACCATATTCACTAAGGTACGATTCTTTCTCTCCGTTAAACCATTTTGTTGTAGAGTATAAAGAGCAAAAGATTAATGCATGATACCATATATTTCACAAAAAAAATCAAATTTGGTTGAAATGCTTCATCTTTGTTCCTTAACTAGTAGACATAGGTATATCTAGAACTATCATCGATAAAAATTATGAAGTTCCTTTTATCTCCTCTAGTAATGTTATCATTTAATTCACATATATCACTTACATAAGTTTTAGAACTTGAGTGCACTTATCAACTTTTGGCAAAGGTTTCTTAGTAATTTTGGATTGTATATAAATTTCACATTTCTTTTTAAAATCCTTATTACTAAGATTAATATAATTATTTTTATGCATGTATTCAATTGACTTATAACTTAAATGTGCTAATCTACTATGTCATAAATCACAAGAATCAACAATATACACAAAAACATTCACTTTATTATTAAGATTGAACTTAAACATGCCTAAGCTACAATATCCTTTTTTTATATACATGTTGTTCTTAAATAAGATCACTTTATCAGATTTTAATACAACTATAATATCCTTTTCCTATATACATGTCATTCTTAAATAAAATCACTTTATCAGATTTTAATACAACTTTGAATCCTTTTTTGCATAAAAGACAAGCAAAGACTAACTTCTTCCTTATTTTTGGAACATGAAGTATATTCGCTAAGGTTAACTTCTTTCCAAATGTGAAATTCAATTCAATGGTTCCTTGACTGCATATTTTCATAGAGGTATTATTCCTATTAACACCTCTTGATTATTCACTTTCTCATATGTTTTAAACTAATGATGATCATTACAAACATGAATAGTTGCACTAAAATTTAGCAACCACTCAAATGACTTTCCTTGAGTTGCCATGTTAAGTTCATTAATCATACCAATGTGCATGCAATGAACTCCCTCAATAACCTTAGCAAACAAGTCCTTTCTTCTAGTAAGTTGGCTTTTGCATTTGACACTTCTTTAGAGTGATTATCTTTCTTCAAGAGTCGACAATCTTTGATATAATGCCCTATTTTATGGAAAACACAACACACTCTGTCTCTTCTTATCTTTCTTTACATTCATTGAGGACATAGCTTTTCTTTTATCTTTGGCAACATTTCTTTCATCAATATGATTCACCTTAGAATTGTGAGAAAAATACATTTTGATTTTACTCTTCTATACATAGATGCCTTAGTAATTTTTCAACAGTGAAATCTTTACCAAGGAGTAAAAGTTTTTTCGTATAATCATTCCAAGTTAAAGGTAATTTTGAAATAATTGCTCCAACTTATAGTGATTTAGGAACTATCACATGTAGATCATGAAGTCTACTAACTAAGATTTGTAGCTCATGAACTTAATCTGTGATAGGTACATCATTAATAATATTAAATTCAAAATATTTCAACTTAATAAATTTATAGATACCTTGTCACTCATTGTGTTATTTTTCCTCCAAAGATCTTTAAATCTCTACTGGTGATTGTATTGACATGTATAGATCATAGAGCCTATCTGACAAAGTATTGAGCATGTGGCATTGGCATGCAAACACATCCTCTTCACGTATCTTCTTCAATTGAGCAATCCTTGTTTTCTCTTCATCCATGGCATCCTCAACAACGTCTAGAACTGGTATAGTATTTGGATCAAGTATATAAGCAAGGTTTAGTACTGAAAGAGAAATCATTTTGTCTTTTGACCTAAAGTTGGTGCTATCAAATTGATCTAATTTGACAAACTCTTGATTCATAACCTTGAAAGTAGCACTTTGATCTTGAGTTATATTTGTGAATATCTCTCTAAAATTGTTATAAAACAATGTTATAGATGATTAAGATTACCACATGATAAGATACTTCAAGGCACGACTAGGTCGTTATCTTTAGAGAGATATTCGCCCTTACATGTAGTTGTTAAAGGATTGATGACGATACTCTCCCAGGATACAATGAAGCTTTTGTGAATTTTTTACTTAGTAATATCAAGAAATTTCCTAACACTCTTATAACTTGGAAATATTTTAAACTTATAAGATACTATTCTCAAACGTACTTCACAAAGTCATATGGATGCTTATTTATACTTAGTAAGGGAGCCTCTTTAATAAATAGATGTATTAAAAAATCCTTTATTCATTAAACACAAATAGATATATGCATCCTTTCGTTCATTGAATATAAGATGTACATGCATCCCTTCATTCATTAGAATCAATGAACATGCACCCACCTTTTAGTTATCAACACGTATACATGAACTTCTATTACAGTTTGTTCATTGGATGAACTAACACAACTTTTAAAGTTGTAAATTATACAACAGGCTTGACTTGGTTTATTAAACTCAAAACTATTGTTAAATGAGAATGTTTTTTTTATAATTTAATAGTTTAAAAAACTTATAAAAACAAATATACTTAACAACTTATCAATATAAAATAAATAAAAAAATGAATGATAAAAGATAATCATATAAAAAGACTAATGTCTTATGACCTTAACCTACTTCCATCTATTGTCGTTGACCACATCCACTATCACCTATCACTCATTACCTTTGGCCGTTGACCACCACCCATCACCGCCAACTATTATTGATCATTGCTCACCACTACCTTCCACAATTGACCACCACGTACCACCTTTGATCGGTTAACTTTCTAACATTAATCATTTAATTTTCAATGAAGACATTTTTGATAATTTAATAATATTTTTAAAATTATACAAATTGATTACAACACTTTTGATAATTTAATAATATTTTAATTGAACAAAATATTGTAATGTGATATTCCTAGGAATTACATTTCCAAAAATGTTAAGATTTCTGTGAATGCATGATTCTACAAACCAAATGCCACAAATATAAATGACAATTTATCTTAAAATATCAAGCTATATTACAACCACAACTACACATATAAAAAATGAATATATTAGCAATAAAAGTATATTATAATTTATAGTAAAATTTTATTAAATATTTTATTTAAAAATATTATATTATAATAGATTTATACATATTTATATATATATATCGAGCTAGTTCATAATACAAACGAACTAAACTCCTTATAACTTGGGTTCAACTCATTTACAATATGAATGAGATAATATAATTCAATTCATGTATCATTCCTTTGTCTTGTGAACTTAACCGATCAAGTCAAAATCTAATGATCTACCCACAAGCTAGCCTGACTCATTGTTAGTTCTACTTGTTCAATCTTTTATGCCTAAGCCAATTGTTGTTCCATACAAAATGAAATCAACATGCATATCTATTGCACCATTGCAAGCCCATAACACAACGTAGGTCATCATAAAAGTAGATGTAATTTGTGGACTCCGATAATATTTTCACAATGGATTCATTTTTTTAAAAAATTAATTATTATTAATAATATTTAATATGAATATACATGATTTAGAAATGGAAGTCAACTTATTTGATATTAGCCTTTAAGTTATATTCCAAATAGAATTTAAATTTCATAATTCATAATTAGGTGGTATTTAGTTGGACAATTTTAGGCCTTGGTAATAGAATAAAAAAACTAATTTCCTAACTGATTGTTTGGTTTAGGTGTAATGGAATATGTTACCATTACTTATCTTTAATGAACTCCCCTAATTTGAAATCCTTCACCCACCTAAGATTTTAGGTTACATTACCCAACAAAAAAAAAAAAACTTTTCTCTATCTTTCATACTCTCACCTCACAAAGCTCTACTGTAGATCTCTTTGTGCTCCATTTGGTAATAGATATGGACATCAAAACATTTTGAGAAACATTGAGTGCAACCTACTTGAAGGCAAAAACTACTAACTACAAAAATAAGTTGATTTAATGATGGGAGAGCTTTAATGACAAATTGATAGACAGAAAACATTGTCATTAGCAAGAGAAACACTAGAATGCTAATGTTAATCGATTACCTCTCTATCAGCAAAAAGAAAGATGTGAAGTGAAAGTGTTACCAGTTCATGGACACGTGATGATCATAATCATCATCGATCGCATGATTGGAGTAGAGAAGTTTATCAGTCTTTTGATAACTGAGATCATGATAGTCAAGAATTTCAAAACAATAAAAATTTAGGGAATGCTCATCTATTCACTCCAAAAATTATATGCATAGTGATTTTGTATAATTTCAAGACTTTGACTAACTTAGAGTTGTATGATGGGATGATCAACTCGGAGGAGCATACTGAAGCTTTTTAAGTAGCAATGCTCTTATCTGGGGCATCTGATGTGATCATGTGGAGAGAATTCTCCACAACATTAAAAAAGGCAAGACTATGTTGATTTATGAGTTTGTAATCTAACTCTATCACTAAATTCAATGGTATGGTTGATAATTTTCTGGTGCATTTTGTAACTTCTAGAGCATATAAAAAGACCAACGCCTCCCTGGTGAACATTAGACAAGGGCAAAATGAATCCCTCAAAGATTACCTAAGTCACTTCAATCAAGTAGCATTGGAGATTAAGGATTTACAAGAGAGGGTGGCAGTACATTCAATCTTGATTGGTCAATCAAGGAACTTTTTGAAATTGTTAGCCAAGAAACCTATATAATCTTTAACAAATTTTCTAGCCAAATCAATAAAATTTATCAACACAAAGGAGGTGGAACATTTGAAGAGACAGGTTAAAGGAAGATCAGTGGATCATCCCAATGAAGCTAAGGAGAGAAAAAGGATCATTTCATGTCAAAACCATGTTTTATTGAATATACACAATTAAGTACCTTAATAAAGAAGATTATGGATGATGTAAAAGCTATGAAATTAATAAAACTTCCTCCTAATAAAAAACATATGCCACCCCAACTAGCATAAACAAATTTAGTAACTTTCACAATGATTGGACTCATAACACTAATAAATATGTAAGCCTAAAAAATGAAATAGAAGAACTATTAAAAAGGAAACACCTTCAATAATATAAGAAGTATGACTGATTATAGGGCAAATAACCATCCAAAAAGTGGAAAAATTAGGAGACCAAAGTGTGATCAAGGTCTCACTTGCAATCCTTGGAGAAAAAGTTAGTTGATAAATGCGGAAAATGTGGCAAAAAAGCCAAATATGATAAGTGTGATTTAAGTTATAGTTGGAGGTTATGCAAGTGAAGGAACATAAAAAAATGCACAAAAATGACATATGTGGTCGATCATGGCCATAGAAAAAAAAAACAACAACAAAGTAAATCCTAACCTGATCATATCTTTCTTAGAGGAAGATTATCCTCTAGGGTTTGATCATGATCATGATAATTCAATGGTTATCACTGTGACAATTCATAAGTATGTGGTTAAGCGAGTCTTGATAGATCAATGTAGTTTAGTTGACATCTTGTACTTTCACACTGCAAAGGCTTTGCATATTGCAGAACAAGATCTTAAACTTTATTAGGGCCACTTGATTGGATTTTTCTAAAAAATATGTGATGATTAAAGGAGCACTAAGGTTAAGGTTCTCTTTGGAAATGGGCCACAAACGATTAACCTTGACATTGATTTCCTGGTGGTAAGTACTCCAAATAATGTGTACAATGTAATTATCGGTCGCACTACTCTTAATCAAGAAAGGGTGATCACTTTACTCCACACTTGATGATGAAATGTCCTACAAAATAAAGGATAGGGCATGTTAATATCAAGGTGATGCTACATGAATAGTCTGGAAAAAAATGATATTTAGCATAAAGAAAGAAAACTCAATCTTCCTAAAAAAAG
Source organism: Saraca asoca (assembly GCA_026873985.1). Taxonomy (NCBI): domain Eukaryota; kingdom Viridiplantae; phylum Streptophyta; class Magnoliopsida; order Fabales; family Fabaceae; genus Saraca; species Saraca asoca. Next base: position 9,850 of record JANHAO010023943.1, read on the forward strand.
TTTACCGTATAAGAAAGCAGATTATTGTAAGATGATCATAATCAAATCCATTGACCTGAAAGAAGATGGGAAAGAGAAAATTCCTAAATCCAAGTTTGAAATTCAAGAAATTAAGACTTTTAGGTCAAATGATGAATGAACAGTTAAAATTAGAAAAAAAGCTTGCCTGATGATTTTAAAACTAAGTTGGTTGATTTGTTAAAGGAGTACATAGAAGTTTTTACCTGGACCACTACCGACATGCTGAGGATAGACCCAAAAATAACTTGTCATAAGCTAATAACCAATCTTATGATTAAGCCCGTCCAGTAGAAAAAATGACATCATGGCCAAGAGTAGGCAATTACAATCAAGTTTAAGGTTGATAGGCTTTTGAAGGTAGGGTTCATTGAATAAGTTCCACTTATAACCTGGCTTTTTAATGTAGTAATGGTGAAAAAGGCAAATGACACTTGGAAGATGTGTATGGATTTCACTAATCTTAACAAAGTCTATCCAAAAAACTCTTTCCCTCTCCCAGTATTGACAACTTGGTGGACAATGCATTAGAATATGTTATCCCTAGTTTTTGCAATGCCTTCTCGAGCTATAATCAAATTTTGATGAGTTTTGAAGATTAAGATAAACTGCCTTTATCACTAATGAGGGAGTGTAATATTATAAGGTTATGCCTTTTGAGTTAAAAATGCTTGCGTGACCTGTCAATGGATGATGAACAAGGCATTCAAAGACTAGATTGGGGGAAATCTAGAAGTTTATGTGAATGATATACTAATAAATTCAACTAACCTTGATGGTTATCTAGCAAACTTAGAGAAAATTTTCAAAGTCATGAAGGGGAACAATATCTAGATAAATCCTAGTAAATGTGCCTTTGGCATTACTGTTAAAAAGTTCTTAGGCTTCATGCTCACTAAAAGAGGGATTGAAGTAAACCTAGCCAAATTTCAAGTGATCTTAGACATTCAGAGTCTGACCAATTATAAAATACAATGCCTAAATGGTTAGATAGTGGCATTGTCATATTTTATGTTAAGGTACAATTCTTACGTCATTTCTAAATTCAAAAAATATAATAAACACTTATCATCAAAACATGATGCAACATGTCAGTAGACAAATGTTTACCTTTATAAAATCCTAAAAGGATCTAAAGAGTTCAAATGGGATGAAGAATGTGAAAAAACATTTAGTAACCTAAAAAAACTACTTGGCATCACCTCTGATGTTGTCAAAACCAAAAATAGGGGAGGTCATGTATCTATATTTGGCCACCATAACAAAGGCAATTAGTTCAGTCTTAATAAAAAGTAAATGTTAACCAACAATTGATTTACTTCATAACTTAGACACAACATAGGCCTGAGATGAAATACTAAAAGATAGAGAAACTTGCTTGTGCTCTAATAATTACATCAAGGAAGTTGAAGCCTCACTTTCATCTCATCAAGTGGTCATCTATATTAATCAACCTATAAAATATTTACTCCATAAACTAGATATTGCTAGTCATTTTGTCTTATGGGCATTAGAATTAATAGAATACATATTAAAGTTTAAGTCAAGAAAAATGATAAGGCTTAAGTACTGAAAGACTTTGGGACAAAAATGACTAGGGTAGATTGAGATCATTGATAAACAATCTTCCCAGGTTTTTAAATTCTTTTTGGTAATGGCACACAAATGTTCAATATGCTCATCTAATGTTTTGCTATACACAAGGATATCATGAATACACCACCACAAATTTTCCAATAAAAGCACTTACAACATGATTCATTGGATGCATAAATGTGCTTGGTGCATTAGTGAGGCTAAACGGCATAACTAACCACTCATATAAACCATATTTAGTTTTGAAAGTAGTTTTCCACTCGTCTCCCTCTTTCATCCTAATTTGATGGTA
>JANHAO010023944.1:0-11761 GCA_026873985.1 Saraca asoca
CTAGAATCAATTATTGAACCTTCCCATCCAGCCAAGACATAAATAAATAGTAACATCCAAAAGCTTTTAAGTGAATAACTATTGCAAAGATTTTTCCTATAAATTATGAATATTAAAATTTTATAAATAAAAGATTTGCAAAAGGTATCTTGAAGTGATTTAGTAAAAATAACCTAATTTGACAATTTATAATTTTATAATATGTGATTTAAGTGTTTCGATTTAGTCAATTATTTTAAATTTTTTATGAAAAACATATGAATAATTAATTTCATAAAACTATTTGGACTTGTCACCTATTTCAGACACTTAATAATTATATGACTTATTTTATTACTAAAAAAACCTATGTTTAATTTTGTAAGTAAAGTAAATGATTAAAGGGTCTTCTAATGGATTTTATATGGACATGAAATACCAAACTATACCAAATTTTTTAATTTATTAAACTAATTTAAAAATAAATAAATAAATAATATAAAAATAATAAAAATGCAATGGTTACCATTCTGCCTATGTGAAAGAATGGCCATTTGGCTTGTGTTATAAAGAAACCTCCCTCAATTATTCTTTCTTACCTGAAAAACAAACCTAACAAAATATAAAAAGAATGAGTTTTGTCTATCCAATGCTAGCGGCTACCATTCGAACATCACTCAGCCATAGTTAGTTAGTCGAAAACGAGCTAGTGTTAACATGAAGCCCAACAAACATTAAAAACCTCAAGTTAGTTGCATATTTGGTTAAATAATGCCCCTTCTTTGCTCAATTGAAAGTTAAGCAAGCTATTTATGAAAACCCTAAGTGTTCATAATCCCCAATTTTATTTTTCTTACCCTTTTTTATGCCAAATCTAATTGTTTCGGTACAACTATTATAAATGAAGTTTGATTGTCTTGGTGCAATTATTGCAATTGAAGTTTGGAGGCAATTTTGAGTTAAATTCTATTGAAAAGTTATGCCCTTAAAGCTCGTATTGATCCTACTCTAAGGCAAGATGGAATACTAACTCTTTCCATGTTATTTTTTTTACTAATTATGGTATGATTGCTAAGGGTTGGTTATAAGAATTTAGAAGCAATTCTAGTTTATGTTATCTTTTTTGTGAAGAATGAGGAAAGTTTAGAATAAGAAAGTTTAAGATGCAGGGTGGCAACACATTTTGATTGGAAGGTCTCAACCTCAAGAGAACATAATTTCAAGTGAGTAAATCGCTTACTTCAATTGTCATTGCATTATGTTTTAACTTGATATGTTAGATGTAAAACTTTTAAATTGCTTTGTAGCTTGAGTTAATTGAATTGTGAGGAATATATTTATTAGAATGTTTGTTATAAGTGAAGGTGTTGATTAATGCATTATATAGTATTATAAGGCTAATAGTAGTAATATATTGAAGTTGAGATAGCACTAAGTATATAATTAGGTATTGTGAGGGCTATATATGTGGTGAGTAGATTATCATCATCTAATATACTGTTTACATGTTGGTTGATATGTATTTAAATAAACTTGACTTTACATTACCATAGTTTAAATTGGTTTAAAGATTTATGGAAAAGTGTGTTAAGAGTGTATTAAGGTTTTGCTAATTAGGATTGACTCTCTATTACCATGGGCTTATTTTACTTTGGGTGTGGGAAAGTGAGTGGCTTGAAAAAAAAAATGAATGAATGAATGAATGATTTAATAACGTAATTGTGAGTGAGGAAAAGTTAGCTTAAGGGAGCAATGTTCCTATTTAGATATATGGCTTGTAATAATATTTAATGGGTGTAAGTGAGGGGTGCAAGTGGGAAGTTGATTGAGTATGTTGAGAAGAGTTTCATGAATAGTGAATTGTGAGATTAATACTTATAAGTATGGACTGTTGGAGTCAAGGAAATGGTATAACTTTAGCCTATGTAAACATGGCTAGTTTTCCTCTTATAATGTAGAAAATAGATAATTATATGAACAAAGGTAAAATGTTCCCTTCTTGATTCCATATGGTGATTTTAAAATATAAATAATGATGAGCTCAAAATTTTCTTATCATATGATCGTTGGTGATTGTAGTTGGCCTCTTGAATGAAAAATGATTGTTTGTGTATTGAGTTAGCTAAATGATTGAATATGGAAATGATTGTATGAACTATGAGTTGATGTGATTATTTTGATGAATTATGTGTGAATTGGAAGCTAGATTAATAGAACAAGTTCTTTACTGTGCTTCAAATAGTATTTAAAAATTTTAGACTGATATGGCCATGAAATTGGTGGAGAGATAACGAGGAATTAAACTTCTGGAGTGATAAGGTGAATGGAGCAGTGATATTGAATTTAAATTGTATGGTAAGTTTCATAAAGAAATTTACACTTGGATCCAACTCTTAGTTTATTTGAATGCCTTCACTTGATTGAATTGAAAATGTTTTATTTGAATTCCTTTACTTGATTGGATTGAAAATGCTTTATTTGAATACCTTATTTAAATGAAATGTATTAATTTGATCAAAATGCCCTCGTTCAACTAAAGAATGCCAAAGGTTTTGATAGTTGGCCAAGTTTGCAAAAGAAATGTTTCTTCTTGATTGAAATTTGTTTAAGCCTTCATCATTAGTCAAGGTCATACACTTCAAGTAGAACTGTTGGGTTCTTTTTATTGATTGACAAAAGTTGTGAAATGATTACGGGTGTTGTTTCTTATTCTTTGATAAGGAGAGTTATAATCCCTTTAATGTGTATATGAATTTTGTACACTTACATATGAATGTGATAACTAGATTTGACACATTTTTCTTTCCCAGTTGGTTAGTAAACGACTTACTTAGTGGGTTTCCATGAAGCTTACTGTTAGCCTAGCTAGTTAGACTATCTTTTGTTTTGATGATGAAAATAATTTTGATCATATCATATTATGATTATGTACTATAACATTTGCTGAATGTTTATAGGTATTAAAGTTCATCAAGATTCTACGAAAGATCTACATTAGATTTAGGATTTTATTTTGATTTTTATGGGATCTTTTGCAAGTGAATTTTTCACAATTTAGCTCGAATCATTTTTCTTAAAATGTTTTTCAAAATGAGGTAGAAATATGATTATGAAATGATATTATTTTAAGAAGCTTTTAAATCACCATTTCTTTTGTTCTTCATTTTATAAAAACCATTTTTTACTCTATGAATCGATTCTGACAAGAACATATGAATCGATTCACAAATCCACTCTAAATCGATTCATGAGTTGATCCAGTAAAGTTAGTCAAGTTGTAACCTATCTAAAATCACTTACAAGTTGATTCACAAATCCATTCACTAATAGAAGATTTGTTATTCTATTATAGTCGATTATAGATATTCTATATATATCTTTTTCACCTTATTTCATTCATAGCTGCATGGTAACTGATTTAGAGGAGTGCGAAAAACCTCTCTCTTATCTTTTGTACCTTTACATCTTTGATTTAGATTGATTAAATGATCTTGGAGATCTTTTGTCATGGATTCATATAGATTAATTAAGATCATCATCACAATTCTTTGGTTTTGTATTCTTAAATTTTCTCTCTATTTTCTTTAAGGTTTTTGGTGTTAGAAATCTCACTCTAGGTTTGCAAGAGCCTAGCTAAGTCTTGTGATTATTTTAGATTTGGAAGAGTCCAATTTAATTCTTCTAGTTTAGCAAGAAGCTTATAAAGTCTTGTGTTGTAAAACTAGTAATTTAGGAGCTCGGTTAAATCCTAATGTTTTTTGATTAATTAAAGTGGTGATCTGGTTGAGGATTGTCTAGTGGAGTAGACTTGAATTGTAGTTTCAATTTAAGTTGAACTACTTAAAAAATCTATATCCCCTGATCTTTATTCTTTACTACACTTTTTTTTTTGGTTTCTAGAATATTTTTTACTACATTGCTACATTATTATTCTTACTATGTTGCTGATTCATTTTGTGAGTTAATTCATCTTAATCTTAAAAAAAATTTTGCTGCAATAATTATTTTTATCATCTTTCTCTTGAATCTGTCAAATAAAACAAGATAGCTATGCAACACATTAAAAAGAATCCAAAAATAAATCTAATGATCTAAAGGGCAAGATCCAATTTTCATGGGACCTCATTAGTAGGTATTAGAGCTTGGCTCTTGATACAGACTCTATTTCTTGAGAATTATGGATTAAACTACTTTTTACTGCCTGAATGTCCACTAATGCACAAACCTCCTGGTTTCAATGGGGAACACTATACCTATGGAAAGTAGAAAATGAAAGACTTCATTGAAGTAATAGATATGAACATGTGGGATCTGGTAGAGCTTAGATATGAGGCCCCTAAAATTTTAATTAATAGTGTTATACAACCTAAATCAAAGTCTCTTTAGACAGATAAAGAAAGAAAGAATCATTTATTAGTAGGAAAGGTAAAATGGATCATCTCTAACTCTATATCTCATAATGAATATGAAAGATTCTCTAATTGTTGCATTACAAAAGAAATATGGGATACACTTGAAATAGCACATGTAGATACATCTCAAGTAAAGGCTTTGAAAGTGCATATCCTTGTATCTGAATATGAAATGTTCAAAATGGAGGAGTTAGAGTCTATTAAAGATTTGATCCAAAGATTCACAACCATCACCAACCATTTGATATTGTTTGGTAGAACATTTGATAATGCTAACCTTATTCACAAGATTCTTAGATCATTGACAAAGGGGTGGCAGCCCAAGGTTACTGCAATTAAAGAATCTTTGATTATGGGTATCCCTACCATTCAAGAGCTCTTTGGCAATCTTGAAGAACATGAGCTAGAATTAAGAAGATATAAAAAAAAATGGAAAGGATAAACACAAGAAGACATTGGTATTGAAGGTTGCAAGTGATTCAGACTCAAGTGTAGGAGATTCAGAAAGTGATGTAGAAAAAATTGCTACACTGACCAAATAGCTGCATAAGACTCTTAAAGAAAAGAAGAATAATTAAAAGAAGAAAGTAGCTCTAAGTGGCAAAAAACAAAGCAAGACTGAACTGATGACTAGCACTACACCAACTTGCTTTGAGTATAAAAAATCTAGACACATCAAGCCAGATTGCCTGGTCTATCTCAAGAGGCAAATAAAAAATGAAAGAAGGAAGAAAAGGCCATCTAAAAAAATATCTAACTTTACTATCTGGGATGATGAAGATGATCATATAGAATCTACTTCAGAAGAAGAGGAGATTGAAGACAAGGCTCTGCTATGTCCCATGGCTACACAAGACTAAGATTTTGAGGTATTTGGCACTAGATCCTTATCCTATATTTCATATGATGAAAAATTTGAAAGTACATCTAATAATAGTGAATCTAAAAATGATAAAGAGCTTAATGATCTATGCATCCAACTTCATAATTCCTTAGTTAAAACTACAAAAGAGCTAAAGTAGGCTATGATAGAAAAAGGTGACCTGTTGAAGAAATTTAAGTAGTTAGAAAAATATTTAAGCACATCTAAGAATAAACATGAAATTCTAATCCATGAATTTAAGGATTTAGAGAAAGAAAATTCTGAATTGACTGCACTAGTTGAAGAACTAAATGCTTGGAAAGAGTGTAATTTCTATAGTTGTTATAAGGCTAGATAGCTTCTTTAACAAAAATTCTACAAAGTTCTAATAATAAAATGAAATTGAATGACATGCTTAAAAACCAAACTAGTTTTAATAGTAAATTTGGTCTAGGATATAGGCAACAAAATAAGAAAAGATCAAAGGCTGTTAGATAAATAAAAATCAAAGTCACATCACATGCTTTTACTGCAATAAAAAAGGACATCACATTAGGTACTACCCCTGTAAAAATGGAACATATTTGCTAAAATAAAATGAAAAGCTTGTATGGTTACCAAAGTGTTATCTCTCTATGTTTACTGACCATTATGGACCCAAAATCCATTAGGAACAACAAATGCAAGTATAGTTTCCTTTTGCAGATGTGAGAAGAAGAATTTGAAGCAACTTTTGATGATAAAAAATAGTTGTTTTCATCACAGAATGTTTGAACCCCCTGTCTCCCTATTTTTCTTTGTATGCTTTTATGTTTATTTTTGCAAAAGCTTATTTTTCAATATTTTCCAGGTACATTACATGAGTTTTTGAGGTACGATGTGCTTTGAATTAATCATTATTTTAGGGGGAGTATAATAAAAAATTCCTTTATTCTCATTACTCCATTATATGATTTGAATTTTTAAATTTTTTATAAGATGATTTTGCTTTTTGATGAGCAAAAGGGGGAGAGAAAGCTATAAGCTTGATTTTAAATAAGCTTTAAAATTTTTTTAAAAAAAGGGAGATGAAAACCTTTTTCCAAAAAGGGGAAGATATATGAAAGGGTGAGCTTATAAGAACTTATAAGAGTTAATAATTTTTTTTCAAGTCATACACAATTTTTCAAATTGATTTTTTGATAAACTTTGAACCTTATCTAAAATTGTTTGTCACCATCAAAAAGGAGGAGATTGTTAGCTTAGCTAGATAGACAATCTTTTATTTTGATGATGAAAATAATTTTGATCGTATCATATTATGATTATGTACCATAACTGTCAGGTGCCAGAAAGTGTGAATTACAGAATATAAATAGATCTGGCCCTTTTCCCATTGGGGAATTTGTATACACCTTTATATTATGCTTGGATTCAATATTAAAATAGTGAATATGATTATGATTAGCAAGATTAAATGCAGAGTAACGAAAAATAACAATTATGTAGTGAATAATAAAAATTAGAAGACACAAAATTTTTTAAAGTGGTTCAACTTGAATTGAAGCGGCAATTCAAGTATGCTCCACTTGATCTTTCTCAACTAAAAGACCTTTGAATTACAAGAAAACTATCAAGATTTACTAGGCTCCTGAAATGACAGTTTACATCAACAACATAGGAAATTAAATAGGCTTCTTGCTAACCTAGAAGAATTGAAAACAGGTTCTTCTAAATCTAAACAAAAACATAAGATTTGTAACAAGCTCTTGCTAACCTATATAGATTTCTTAATTCCTAGAAATCTCAAATAAAAAGAAATAGAATAAGAAGGATTGAAGAATACAATACCATAGTTTGAGATAAAATCTCAAATAATCTAAGATGAACTTAATTAATCATTGATCAAATCTTAAAAGCTTGATGAAGTAGAGACAAAAACGTGTTTAGCTCTTCTTATCAGAAGTTTTCATATTTGAATGTGTAGAAAAATTGTGAAAAATCATTTAAAAAAAGAAGGCAGTTAGGTTGTTATAACTATTGTAAGCATCTATAATAGAATAACTAACTTTTAGTTATTGCATTGATTATAGCATCGATTATAGATAGTTATCATAAACTAATTGGTGTGGTAATCGAAGTACAACCTGTTGTTCACAGCTTTTACATCAATTACTGCATTAAAGTAAGATTTTTTTCCCAACATTCAGTTTGAAACAATTTTAAAAACTATTCTTTAGGAATAGATGCGAACATCGATGTGTGTAGACATTTTAAAATATAAATCGATGTTGAAATCGATTTGTGAAGTAAAAAAAATAGCTTTATAAAATTTTGTTTTCTTCAAATGATTTTTCTACTTCATTTACAAAATGTTTGATTGAATCAAAGATTGTTTGAAATTCATTTACAAGAGATCCTAAAAAGATAAAGTAACCCCTAATTCTAATGTCAATCTTCTCGAATCACAACTGTGTATACTTTGAACACCTGTAAAAAAAAATAAAGTAAGCAGTAAAGTAAAATATCAAATAATGATGTGTAAAATTTATTAAAATTATTTTTCAATATCAAAACTAAAAAATAAGTGTAGCTAGGGTAATCTAGGCTAACAATCTCTCCCTTTTTTTGATGTTGACAAACAATTTTAGATTAGGTTTAAAATAAAATCAAAAATTTATTTTTCCTTTTTCTCTTCCCTTATTTAATTGAAAATAAGATTTTATTTAACATCTAAAATTTATGGGATTTTGAAAATTTAAAAAAATTTAAAATTCCATTGCTCCCCCTTCTAGCACATCAAAAAGTAATAATAAAAGATATGTACAAAAAGTAAAAATCATTGATCAGGATTTAGTCGATAATATCAAAAGTGTTATGTGCATTAGAATCATCATATCAAAAATAAAAAGATCAATATAACTTCAATAATATCAATGGATAAAGATATCATAGTTATCAACATAAAGTTCAAAATCAACATTCATCAAAATATTAGAGATTTTGGAGAAGGAATGTTGAGAGAAACTGGAAGGAGTGACTGAGGTTACTATTGCAAATGGGTTCAGCGTCGATGCTGATATTTATAGTCTCATGTCTTGAATTGATGTGTGTCGATGTAGAAGCCAATAATTCATCAATGCATCAATTGCAGTTTATGTTTGTTCATAGGATATTCATAAGGTAATTGATTAAGACATCGATGTGTATAAGTGTTTTTTTTTTTTTTGCATCGATTATGTAATCGATTTATCGAGTATATTTAAAAAAATTAAAAATTTTCAACCTTCCAGAAAGTTTGAAAACTAGGATGAATTAAAGCATACATCGATGCATAAAATTAAAAAATTGAGAAGCACATCGATTTTGACATCAATGTAAAAAGAAAAAAACTGGATAAACAACATCGATTAGTAAATGAATTCGAGTGTTCATAGTTTAATTTTTCTAAAATGTTTTCCTAAAATTTTTAATCAAAAGGCATCTCAAATCACTTGATGTTTCAAGTTCTTTCCCTATTCCTAAAAAACAAATTCAGCAACATTTCTGAAGCTTAAGTTAGTACTTGTAGTATACAAATTAAACATACGAAATAAGTAGATTTATAAAAAATTAAGGGGAGTTTTATCAATGTTTATTTGGTAGCTTTCATTTCTCTCGCACATATCTGTAAAGCTCAAATCAAGTTTACTTAGCTAGCACCTAGTAGGATTTGGGTCCAAACTTGTTAGTAGATAAATTGGAAACTTTCTTAATAGAGGATAATTTTTGTGACCATACCACTTTTCATTTGGCTTTAAAAGATATGTACCTTTCTTGAATAGGCAATCTCTAATATGGCGCCCCGTATGATTACAATAATAGCAAGTAATATGGGTAGGGTTCCATTTCTTATATCTTCTAACTTGCTGTCTATATCGTAAACCATTTTTACTTTTGACATTTCTCTCATTTTCAAGCATGTTGTTCAATTTTTCATTACTATCAACAAAGTTTTGTAGCATCTTATTCAATCTCTCTATCTCCAACTTGTAAGAATTACAATGCTCACATATTTTATTTTCACTAACTAATCTTTCAGCTAATACATGTAAATCAACATTCTCTTTTTCAAGTTTCTCTACCTTTTTAATTAGATTTTCATTTTGACTCTTCAATTTGTTTATTTCCTTATTAGCTTTGGTAAATGCTTCATAAATCTCTTCATATAAATCATCTGAATCATCATCTTCTATTTTATTACTTGAATTATTGGTAGAATCATTAACATAAGAATTGCAATAAGATAGAGGATATTGCAAAACTTGTAATTTGTCATCATGCTAAGCCATCGGACAGTGTTCCTCTTTTTCTTTGTGCTTAACTTCAACTCTACAGCCACAGGTAGTTTCAAACCTATCTAACATTTCTTTTCCTATTGTACATCCTGAAATCTCAAGAAATTCATTAGTAGTTAAAGTAATAACAATAATCCATTTTAGTTTAGAGGCAAGAAAATATTTTCTTTCCTCCTCATCAGTCCATAACAATTTAGATTTTTTCTTGAGAATTCCATGAATAGAGATCATAGGATATTCGTATCCAATTTCTAAAATTTTTGACATGTCAATATCTAGACCCTCAATAAAGATTGTGAATTTAAATATCCAAAAATCAAAATTTTCAATGTTAAACAGAGGTAGATTGTTTAAGGATGAGCAATCAGAGAAAATAGCTAAGTTTGAATCCATGTCTTAATAAAACAAAGGGGTATCAAGAGCCTAAGCTTTAATACCAACTATCAGGTCCCAAAAAGAGTGAATTGCAAAATATAAACGGATCTTGCCCTTTTCCTATTGGAAAATTTGTAGATGACTTTGTATTATACTTGGATTCAATATTAAAACAATGAATATGATTGTGATTAGCAAGATTAAATGCAAAGTAACAGAAAATAACAATATGAAGAATAAAAATCAAAAGACGCAAAAAATTTTAAAGTGGTTCAACATGAATTGAAATTACAATTCAAGTCTACTCCACTTAATCTTTCTCAATTGAAAGACCTCTAAATTAAGAGAAAATTATCAGGATTTACCAGGCTCCTCAAATGCTAGTTTACATCAACAACACAAGAAATTAAACAGGCTTTTTGCTAACCTAGAAGAATTGAAAATAGGCTCTTCTAAATCTAAATAAAAATACAAGATTTGTAATAGGCTCTTGCTAACCTATATAGATTTCTAAATTCCTAGAAATCTCAACTAAAAAAAAATAGAATAAGAAGGATTGAAGGATACAATACCACAATTTCAAATGAAATCTCAAACAATCTAAGATGAACTTAATTAATCTTTAATCAAATCTTAAAAACTTGATGAAGTAGGGAGAAAAACATGTTTAGCTCTTCTTATTAGAAGTTTTCACACTTAAATGTGTAGAAAAATTGTGAAAAATCATTTAAATAGAGAAGGCAGTTGGGCTATTATAACTGTTGTAATCGTCTATAATAGAATAACTAACTTTTAGTTATTGCATTAATTGTAACATCGATTACAGATGGTTATCACTAACTAATCGATGTGGTAATCAAAGTACAATCTGTTGTTCATAGCTTTTACACTGATTATTGCATCGAAGTAAGATTTTTTCCTAACCTTTGGTTTGAAAAATTTTTAGAAACTATTCTTTAGGAATCAATGTGAACATTAATGTGTATAGACATTTTAAAACATAAATTGATGTTGAAATCAATTTGTGAAGTAAAAAAATATTTTTATAATTTTTTTTCTTCAAATGATTTTTCTACTTTATTTAGAAAATGTTTAATTGAATCAAAGATTATTTGCAATTCATTTACAAGAGATCCTAAAAAGATAAGATAACTCATAATTCTAATGTCGATTTTCTTGAATCACAGCTATACATATTTTTAATACTTGTATAAAAAAATTAAAGCAGTAAAGTAAAATATCACATAATGATGTGTAAAATTTATTAAAATTATTTTTCAATATCAAAACTAAGGAATAAGTGTAGCTAGGGTAACCTTGGCCAACAATAACATTTGTTGAATGTTTGTAGGCCCCAAAGTTCATCAAGATTCTACAAAAGATCTACATTGGATTTAGGATTTTATTTTGATTTTTATAGCATCTTTGATAAGTGAATTTTTCACAATTTAGCTCCAACTATTTTTTTGAAATATTTTCTGTTGACAGTAAAATTTGGTTCGTGTAGAAGACCCAAACTTTTACCCACAGAGATGAGTTTAGGGAGCCAATACTACTTCTGAAGTGCAGGAGAAGATAGATCGAGAGGAAGAGGGGATGGAGAGACAGCGAGTTTAACATGGTTTGACTAAATCTGGGTGGCACTGGACCCTACGTCCACGGTAAAGATTGTATTATTGTATTGAGAAAGTGTTTTAGTTGAGTTTCTACTTACAGAGTTGTTTGCCCTTCCCCCTTTCTTCTAATAATGCAATCCTATTTATAGAGGAAGGAGGAGTTACATGCATTAATTACAAGCTACAGTTGTGTTACATCAA
>JANHAO010023945.1:0-11768 GCA_026873985.1 Saraca asoca
ATTAAAATACAGATTTAATATTTAAGTTAATTATGAGTGTTTTGTATAAATAGCCCAATTATATGATCCATTTTATTTAATGGGCCGCACTTGTGTTAAGTGAACTATATTTACTGGGTCATTGTGTTGGGTTAACTATTGATGGGTAGGTTAACCCAATAACCCATTTGGGTTGCACATGGAGAGTCACTGGTCTCTTCTATAATATGCGTGTTACTGCCTCATTAAGTGATACGATGATAGTTCTTGTTTTCTATCATATTATAGCCAAGAGGGCAGTTTATCTCCATACAGAACAGTTGCTTCCAGGATTAAAGCAAATGATTCATCATGTTTATTAAGTAATTCTAAACCTTAAACTATTGTTACATACTATAGGTTTGCCTATAGATCTAGCGTTTAATGTGTTGTAGAATTTCTTCTTGAGATTATGAAATTCTTTCACTTTTCATTTTATTTTTTCTTAAAATAATTTACATGGCCTCATTTTACATATTATATAAGGTCTGATAATATATCATAAATAATATAATCAAGACTTATATTATATTTTGGACTGTCAAAGGGATTATGTAATGTATTCAAAAATCTTCTCTTATACGTCAAATTTCGTTTAAAATTATCCATTTCATAGTAAAGCATAATGGTTGATATAATCGTATTAAGATAAAATTTAAATTATTAAAATTAAAAACAATTCTTTTATATTCTCATATTTCTCTCTTGTTAACATAAATTCTAAATTATTAAAATTAAAAGAATTTTTTTATACCCACTCTCTCTCATTTTATAATTCTCTTTTAAGATTTTATACATGGTATTTGTTAAATTTATATGTTTGAATATAAATTTTTTACTAGTCCGTTATGCATATATACACACCTACATATGTTTGTGTATATATATTGGTGAAACATATTATGCTATTTTGTTATTATAGTATAAATCTTTGATTTATACTATTATATATATATATATATTTTAAAAATATCAATCATTGGAGGGCATTTTGCTCTAATTATGTGCTTTAATTCATTTGAGACAATTTTATTGACTCTTGATATCTAAGAGTATTTTTGTTAATTATTTTTTAAACATGTACATTCTTATACAATATGATAAAAAAAATGATATATGTAAATCTTTATCTCATATAGTAACAAACCAAATATAATATAGTATAATATAGTGGTTTATTATATATACATATATATTATACTATATTATATAATGATTCTTATACTATACTATATGATATGTTAAACGAGACTTTAATATGATCAACTTAATTTATTATTAAATTAAATATGACTTATAAATATGTCATTTTATATTTTTCACAATTATATTTTTATTTGCTAGTAACTATAATTAACTATACTTTATAAATATAATTTTAGGTGTTGAGGGTCTTGTTTCAACAAACATACTTTCATGGATAGATTATAGAGAATATAGAAGAAAAAGACATAATTCCATTGTAGAATAAATTATGTTAACTTCAAATTTCTAGGAGGTAGTACAAATTCATACATGAAACATGAATAATTGGATCACATTTCTACTAGTGTTATGTATTTAGATTTAATGTTTTCAAACTCTATATATAGGTGCATGTTAAACATATTTGAAATTTAATCATTAGTATGTTTAAATGATTCATGAGTTACTATTTGGTCAACATATATATATATATATATATATTGTTTTAAATATTAGTTATGGTATATATATGAGTTCTTGAAATTTTTTATCGTTTTTATTGAATTTGAAAAATAAATTTTAACTGAAATTTGTGTTAAATATTTTTTTAATTTTTTTTTAATTTATAGTTTAATTCCGTATACTTACTTTTATTTATAATCTTTTTTTAATTTTTTGATAATTCACAATGTTTTCATTTAATTAACATGATTTTAATTAATAAATATAATTTTAGGATGAAACTAGGTCACATTACATGTTCTAAAGTAATTTTAGGCATATTTGTATTTAAAAGAATCAAATAAAACATTATTTATGAATATCCATTGTTAACTTATTTAACTAGGGGATATTTTACTCCATATAAAACTTTTATATTTAGTAAGATGTAACATTAGCAAAATTGGTTGTGGAAATAGCCTCATCTAAAAATTTTATATTTTTCATAATTTTTTTTATTAAAAGTTGTAACTTTCATACAAAATTTGAATGGTTTTAAAAATAATTTTGATGCAATTTTATTTGATAGATATTCATTTTGTATGTATTTATTTAAAATAAAATCCATACAAAATTACAAAAAATTTGAAAAACAATTGCAAGATTTGGTATATATTATATTTTTATATTAAAATTTTATAAAAACTTATAAAATCTTTAAATAACTACCTGAGCATGATCTAAAAAAATTATATAGGAAAGATGAAATTGCTATAAAATGAAGGACCAAAATGTGAAAATGAAAGATGCACAACACCAAATAAAGGAATTTGTCTTTTCCAAAATATATGATACACTTTAGAAAAAAAGGGCAACATAACAATTACTGATAGAAATTTCAAATTTTAATTGTTATAATCTTTAAAATTTTCTTATAATTTTATGAATGTTTGAATGATTAATGGTTATATAAATATTTACATAGATGTTTTTTTTCCCCGGTAAACTGGTAATGGTCTTGTGTATTGAAATATCAGTAAAATAAGGGTAAATTACAAAAAACTTCCCTTAAATTTAACATAATTACACGTAGTTATGCTAAACTTCAGGTGTGATAAGTGCAATTTTCCATAAAATAATTATCACGCAAGAAGACTTTTAAATGAGAGCAACATAACTCAACCAGACAAATAGGGAATTAAATAGTGAAATTAGGAATGGGCCTGACGAGTAGACCCGATTGAGTTTTCTTTTGAGACGAGTCCCTTTATTATTCCATTCATCAAACTAATGTGGTCCAGTTATCTTTAGTTAGCAAGTTTTATTTGCAATATCTTTTATTTGATAACTACAAAAATCTCTTGTGATTAGACCACATTTTGTGACTTAAAATATCAGTTGTTTTGCATGCAAGTGGATTTGAATATAATAGTTTTAAATTTTAAATTATTTTATTACTCACTATGATTTTACTCAGTTTTCAACCAAGACATTTTAATTTAAGAAGTTTGGAATTGAATTCTTATAGTAATTTTTTGTTTTTAATACGATGTTTTTTTGTCACTTTTAAGTTAAATTCTGTTAATAATTGATATATGTGGACAAAACTTTGTTAATGTATCTCAATGATTATTGAAAATGTTATATACCATTTGCATTTATATTTTAAGTGATAAGCAATATATAAAAAATTATGACATTTTATGAAATTATTTTATTTTTAAAAGAAATTTGGAGTACATGTGCCTCTTAATTCTTAAATAAATAAAGTGTGTTTACATATATCAATTATTAACAAAATATAATGAGGAAATGACAAGAGGTATCCAATTGCAAATTAAAATAAGTATAAAAATTCAATTTAAAAATTTTAAATTATAAATACCTAATTAAAAATTTAATGAAAATATAAAGAGTAACAAAGTAAATCCTTTAAATAGAGTAGTGTTGATGAATTGGTTCAGATCATAAAAACTATCGAATCAAACAAAATGACACCACTCTTATGATTTGGCTAGAATTGCTGTGAGAGAATGAGAATTGAACAGTTAGAAATAAAGTGGAGAGAGAAATTGTAACAATATTTTAAATTAAATTTTATTTAATAAAATTTTGTCATGTAAAAATATGAGTCAGCCACCATTACACAAATATCAAAAAGAACTATTTGATCGGAATCTGAAATATTTAATCTCCTAAAAATTTGAGCTTTCTATGAAATTACCCTACAGAGTGCATAACCGAGTTCATAAAATTAGCCCATGAGTCATAGCCAAAAACATTTAGAATCTTTGATTCTTACCTCCAAGAGCTTAAATCTTCCATCCATGTGTGTATAACCTAGTCTATCATCAAATCCCCTCCTTTCACTTAGGGTTCCGAAGCCCCAACTTCGATAAAGCTCATACTAACCAATCAAAACATAAAAATTTATGCTAGAGAATTCAAATATTGCTTTAGAACTTCTTTTCCACTACCACACTCATCTTAGCTTGCCCTAATAGGCCCCACACTTAGGTGGAGATAGGGATAACAAATGGCTTCAATCTATTCAAAAATTATTTTATTGTGTGTGCATATATATATATTTGTGTGTATGTATGTATGTAGTAGTTACTGTTATAGATAATTATTTTCTTAAAAGGGCCTATAGAGTCACACAGCAATGGGGATTTACTCCAATCAATGACTTGCCCACAACAAACTTACTAGTTGTTGACGCTAGATTTTGGTTCTATCTAATCTAACCAATGAGAGGGGGTTCTTTCGGGACTCAAGCTGTTATCTAGTTGTTAAAGTGGCAATAAGGTGTAGAATGGTCGAAGAAAAGAGGAGAAGAGCAAAGAACACAGATAAACATGATTCGGCCAAAATCAAACAATACTAATCCCTACATTCACAGTAGCATTTTATTAATCTGAAAATAATTCTACAGAGTTTTGGTATATTAGTTTGCCTTTCCCTTTTTTGCAGAGGGCTCTTTCCTCTTATTTATAGAAGAAATGAGGTTACAATAGTAATTACATAATTTATACTTTTGTTACATCAAGTAATAAATGTATAAGATAATCTAAAGTACAACAAGTTGGCTTCTGTAGACTGTTGATAGACTTGTGTGAAATGCTTTATACGAGTAAGACTCCTTGGACTGCACTTTGTAGGATGGCAGTGCAAGTTGTCCGTTGGTCGTATGCTCGACCTCATTAGGTTTCTAGTTTAGATGAGACACTATGAGCTATCTCTGCTTCATGAGGTCGAACTCAAATGGGTCATGAGCTCGAGCTATTGATGAGTTGGAGGTTGCTGCTCAGCGAGTTGGTAGTGTAGCGACCTCAACATCATGTAAGCTAGGCCTCTTTCTTGATTTCTGCTAGACCTTTGCCAGCCTATCTCGCGATACCTGATTTTACCTATAACATTAGCCCCCTAACTCTTAGCTAGCTTCGCTAGTTAGGAGTTATAACTTGCTGGCATGATCTTTCTTCACGAATTATTGTGTAGTCAAAATCTTCGGTCAGCATGTCTTTTCACCTGATCCAAACTATACCTTCTACTATACGTGTCTTATTGCCATGGATGAGTCTACCTCATTTTCTTTCGAGGTATTTAATGGAAATGGTTGAGGGTTGATTTCTAGACCCTTCAGTTAGAACAAACTACCTTTATTTAAGACGGAGGAAGCCTTCCTTCCTTCTTCAAAGTTTTGATGGAAACTTCAGATGAGCCCTCCATTATTCTAATGGAGAGTTATTTTTTTTTAGAGAGATCTGCATGGTCTGTTGCATAGGAAGCCTTCTTGGGCAATTGTCCTTCTTCAAGAATGAGGGAAGATCTCACGTAGATCTTGGATTATTTCTTCACGGTGATATCGTGAGGTTTAAGCCTTTTCAGCTGCTTTGGCTTGTTTTCCCTGAATCTGCTACACCGGGTAAAGAGCTGGAAAGGATTTCTAAACCAAGAAGGGCGGTAAAGGAAATAGTTGAAATCAAGCGTGCCCGTCGGTCCCTCCGTTGATTGAGGCTCTCCTTCAAAGTGCCAATCTTTCTTCCATAATGTATAGCTGTAGTATGTTTGACTTGTGTTTTAACTCTTTCTGATTTATATTCTGAATTTTCTGATGTAATTTCACCTCGTTGAGGCCCTTTAATGAATGAACTTCTCTTTATGCTCCTTGTATTCTATTGTATGAATATTCTGTATACTGTCGATAATTATACGAACTCCAACTAAGCATTATAATAAAATGAGATATTTAAGTAATCAATCAGTCGCACTTCTTAATGAATAATGAATCTGGGCAATACAGGGGTTATGCCTAATAGAAACTGCATGTGAGCTACGAATTTTGAGGCCACATACGGTGCTTAAGAAAGTTGGTCGTATAAGCGAGGTGGCATGTACGTGGTGCTTAAGAAAATTGGTCACGGGCATGCTTAATTCAAGATTACGTGCATGTGGTGCCTAAGAAAGTTGGTCACATGTACAATGAGATCGCATACATACGGTGCCTAAGAAAGTTAGTCGCATGAGCATTTAATGTGGTGTGTATATGGTGCCTAAGAAAGTTGGTCCTATATACGATTCATACAAGGTCACATACACATGGTGCCTAAGAAAGTTGATCATGTGTGCGAGAATGCAACATGCACATAGTGCTTGAGAAAGTTAGTCGTATGTATAAGCTGAGAATCACATGCATACAGTGCCTAAGAAAGTTGGTCATATGCATGGGCTGGAGATCACATACATACTGTGCCTAAGAAAGTTGGTCATATGCATGTTAAACATGTGTACAGTGCCTAAGAAAGTTGATCATACACATGGTAATATTGTATGCACATGATGCTTGAGAAAGTTGGTCATGTGCATGATGAGGTCTCAACGTGCATATGGTGCCTGAGAAAGTTAGTCATATGCATGAGCTGAAGATCGCATGCATATGGTGCCTAAGAAAGTTAGTCGTATACATGCAATATAGCATGCATATGGTGCCTGAGAAAATTGGTCATATGCATGCTATATCATGTTAGGACAGCACCTATAAGTAGGTTATTCTAACACAATAATAGCTTAAAAGGATACAATAATGAGTTGAAATAGGGGGAGCTTGCTTCCTCGGGAACTTGATACTAAAATGATGTTTACTGGAGAATTTATAGAGATTGCATGACCAAGATTCAAATAGCTTTTACACACCACGTTACAAGATCAGTATATAGTTCTTACTATAGCGGGCTGCTCTCGTTTAGGATTCCATTGAGGCTGAGAAAATTGAGGTACTGCAGGTCACAATACATACTCTTTTAAGCATTTTCTCTTGATCAGATTTTCAATTGCATCCTTGAGGGCCCGACAATCTGAAGTGTTGTGCTCCACTTTGTTGTGATAGGCACAAAATTTGTTTGTGTTTCTTCCCACACGGGGTGTTCTCAACGGAGTAGGAGTCCCGAAGTCTTCTGTTTCCTTTTCTATTACATATATCCTATTTGGAGTACTTGATAAGATGCTATAGTGCTCATGATGATTTAGATACTGGGATTGTTCACCTTTGGGTCTCTTAGCGATCTAGAGGTTGGAGTTGTCCCTCGTGTCTCTATAACTACTTCTCTTCTTTTTCTGATCGGAGCTGCTTGCCTTAGACCTTTTCAAACTAAAGGTTTCATCTCACCTAATCTGCTTTGCGGCTAGTTGTAGAAATCACCTAGATCTTTAACTGGGGACTTATAAATATTCTTGTACAGCTTCCCATCTTTGTGAAGCCCCATGGAGGTGGCTGTCAAAACACACTCATCCAAGGGATCATCCACGTTGTTGACCTTGCATCTAAATTAGGTGATGTAGTCTTTTAATGACTCATCCCTCTATTGGAAGATCATTGTGAGATGACAAGGTGGCGTGGGCTACCTCTTTAGTGCTTTGTATTGATTAACAAATTTTCTCTGGCATTCCTCCTAGTTGCAAATACTACGAGCTGGGAGATTCTGGAGCCATGCTCGGGGAAGGTTTCCTAGCGTAGCTGGGGAGACCTTGCACTTGATTAATGGGTCAGTTGTCTAAAGATTTATCTGAACATTAAATGCATCCAAGTGATCACACAAATCACTATATCTGTTGTATGATGGGATTACGAGAACCTTGAGTTTGCATGTAAGAGAATGAGTTTCAATTTCCATGAAAAACGGTGAGCTCTCATCGTAACGGGCTTGATCACTTTGAGTTTGGGGACGCTCCTCCAGTTGCTTCAGCCTTTGCAACACCTCTTTCATCATGGGGTTTTGCACTTCAGAGCGCAAACCAGACAACTACTGGTTGCTTTTCCTTTCTTGGTTACATGTGCAGTGACCTGACGTTTGTCCTTGGTTGGATCTATTCGAGCTTTTAGCTTAGCACGAGCCCCCCTAATTGAGAGTTACGAGCTTGGTGAACCTTCGACCTCTTATGGGAGTTGGAGGGGGAAGGTGAGCTATCAGCTTAACGCTCTTGTCTAGCTAGCTCCCTTTGGGCTCTTTTGTGTAGCTGTTAGAGCTAAGCTATGATTTCAACCTCTTGCTGCGTGTACAAAGCTTGTGTTTGCATAAGCACTTTGACTACTTCAGCTAACTCTTTTACCATGCTTTTTAACATTTGCTAGGGTTAGCGGTGAACTATAGGGGCTAAACCATTGTTGGTTCGAGTGGTAAAAGAACTTGTCGTATGACCCTCGAGCTGGTTAACAACAATGTTTGATTTCCTAATGGCCTTTCCTCTAACCATTATAGCTACAATGAAAATCAAACCAAAACATAGAGAACAACTAGAAAATGGAAGGGTCCCACTAGGTGTGCCAAAATATTGACGGTGGATTTCAGTTTAGCCAATGAGAGGGGATTCTTTCGGGACCGAAGTTATTTTTTGGTTGTTAGAGTAGCAAGAAGGTGTACAATGGCTGGAGGAAAGAAGAGAAGAGTAAAGAACACAGAGGTTTAACATGGTTTGATCAAAATCAGATGACATCAGTCCTTACATCCACGGTAGCATTTTATTAATCTAAAAATAATTCTACAGAGTTTTAGTATATTAGTTTGCCTCTCCCTTTTTTGCAAAGGGCTCCTCCCTCTTATTTATAGAAAAAAGGAGGTTATAATGATAATTACATAATTTGTACTTTTGTGACATCAAGTAATAAATGTACAAGACAATTTAAAGTATAACAAGTTGGCTTCTGTAGACTGTTGATAGACTTGTGTGAAATACTTTTTGCAAGTGAGACCCCTTGAACTGCACTTTGTAGGATGGTGGTGCAAATTGTCTATTAGCCGTATGCTTGACCTCATCAGGCTTCTAGTTTAGATGAGACACTGCGGGCTATCTCTGCTTTACAAGGTCGAACTCGAATAGGTCATGAGCTCAAGCCATCGACAAGCTGAGGGTCGTTGCTGACCAACAAGAGGTTGCTGCTCAGTGAGTTGGTAGTGTAGTGACCTCAACATTGTGCGAGCTAGGCCTCTTTCTTGATTTCTGTTAGACTTTTGCCTGTCCATCTTGGGATACCTGATTTTACCCATAACACTAGTCAAATTCAAGATCCTTATTCAGAGCATGACTACAAAAACTAAATTACAAGAATCAAAGATATTCTTTGAGCTTTGGACCCCTGTGCCTGTTGTCTTCTAAGCTAGTATGACTATTAATATCCTAGAGAGGCCTAAAAAAATAGGGTTTCACAGTGGCATAGTGCTAGCAAACGGTTTCTCGGTTATGGATAATGACTAATAAGACAGTAGGGATGATGAAACTTTTTCCCATCGATCACATTGGGAACAATATTGAATGTTGTTTGGTAGGACTAGAGCAAGGATACATCTATGGAGCATAAAGAAGTGGGTATATCATGCTTAACTTATCACCCATGGATCCTCTAGATAAAAGTGAGTAAAGGAATATGCATCACCCATAGCCAACCCTTAACTTTAAAAGCCTTGCTGACTTAATTAGCCTAATGATTATTATCTACTCTCACTAAATCAGCATCCTATATCCAAAAAGAAGAAGAAGCATATGGATCAAGTCTCTTATAAGAGGCCTAAACCTTGGTTGAATCAGAGAAGGAAGGTATGACTGGGCCTTAAAGGGATTCCAAATTATGACCCATATTAAAGAAGGTCAATTGGCCTATTAAGAATGAAGAAAAAAGGCCAAGTCTTCTTTAACCCAAGAAAATGAATAAGACAAGTAAAGGATTTGGTAGTATTCCTATATAAATAGATTTTTTTAAGCAATTGATAGTGTTTTAATCATAATTTGAGTTAAGAATGCTTAATTAATTATTCATCAAAGAGTTAGAAACAAGATATCTAAAGCTTTAACTATAAAAATTTCATAAGTTAATTTTTAGTCTTTAAATTCCAGACATCATTCAAAGAAAGGTAAAATATGGGTTTGAATAGCATGAGTAGTTTGTAGTAAATTGGTTATAATTTTGTCTAGAAAGGTTAAATTTGAAAACGGTCAAAATTGGTAGAAATTAGACGTTTTAATGAGTATAAATTTTGTGAGTTACCTCCAAGTAATCTACCAGATACATTGAATCCACTCTAATTAAGGCTCATGGTAGAGGACATCAAGGATAGAAGCATTAAGTGTGAGTTCATTATTGAGGAAAAGAGTTAAAGATCTTACCTAGAATAAGGAAAATAAAAATATTCTTCCATCTTATATGAGAACTCATGAAACCTCAAGGAAAAGAGAAAGAATAATACTTTCAATTAGTTACTAGGAAATATTAGTTTTGACTTAAGGTGAATCAACAATAAGAAAATGTTTTTCTTCTAAATGGAGAAACCAATTAAATGAGAAGAAAAAGTTCATTAGTTAGCTTAATTAGTTATATACAGAATAAAAAGAAAGTGAAGGTAACATGTCCAAGTAGCAACTAAATCCATAGAATCTCCGTTTAAGGCATGGCTAAGGTAAGGTAAATTAGACTAGTTAATAAAGCCATTAAGGGGACATTTTGCTGGGTTTCGAAGCATCAAGCACAACAGAAAATTTCAAAAAGTTTTGAAACCCACCAAGGATCTATGCGCAAAATATAAATCAGTTTAGTTAAGATAATACCTTATGGTGTTGCGTTTGATGTAGAATACAACAACATAGGTTTTGTCTCCTTATGGTGTTGTGTCTGATGTAGAAAGTAGCAACATAGATTTCTAAACCTTCGTCTCCTATGATGCTGCGGTTGGATGCAATGTTGCGGTTTGATACAGGAATCACTAACACAGATTGACGAATCTATGTCTCTACGGTATCCATACACGAGGAAGACAAAACTCTAATCTATTGGATGGAAAATCCTCTCTCACTATGTCTCTGCTAGGAAACGTCTCTCTATATCTTTCAAAGATCTCTCAATTGGATTTTCCAAAAACTATTTTTCTTTTTCTTCTACTGTTCCTTTTTTTTTTTACCATTTTGCCTCCTCACTAATCCTAAATGTTATCTTTATAACTCTAGGGTTTAGTGAAAAAAGACCTAGGCCTAGTCCAATTGAAAGTCCTAGTCCTAGCCCAACTGAGAGTTCTAGTCCAATAGAAAGTGTGGAAAGGCTTTTGGGCTTAAGTTATTGACTTAGTCTAACTAATGTCAATAATTAAGCCCAATATAATATAACCTTAACATAGCCCAAAAGAAATATAATATTACTATAATATTAAATAATATTACATTATAATATAATGTTATAATATAATCCAATATTATATCATATTGTATTATATTATACTGGGCTATATTCTAAGGATCTCTTAATCCAATAGGAATCCTAATTATATTACATCAATTCCAATTTTGTCTCTCTTTATGTGCGACCCTGTAGGTTCTTATTATGTTGGCAATGATACCAAAATTACTCTAATTTTTGGCATCATAAACAGTAAGTGGTATCTAGCAATACATCACTGCCACTTAAGTAATAAGAATATCGATGATTCGACATACCTAAATAGTGATTGATATTCCATGTATCTTAGTCCCTTTTATTTGAATATCCAGGTTGAACTCAAGGCATGGAATGTGTCATCCTCTTAATAATTCAATCTATATTTTTTGATCCCTGAGTGACTAATTGAAAACAAATGAATCAATAT
>JANHAO010023946.1:0-11765 GCA_026873985.1 Saraca asoca
CAATCATATAATATCTAAATCAAATGAAGCCATTAAACTCAGATATTCATTGCAAAATAGAGAGGAAAAAGGAAAGAAATGGCCAGTAATTGAATGTAAGAATGAAGGAACAAAACCTCAATATTAATCTTCAAGTTTGCAGCCCCTTAGACGGGTTATAGCAATTTAGCCTTCCATGGAGATAGAAACTACAAAGAAAATGAAGAACATGTCCTACTCTATTGCTACTGAAACTAAGCTAAAAACTACACTAAAACTACTCTAAACCTAAGCTAAAAAGTGAACTAAAAACTCTCCTACCAAAATGGTTTCACCTAGGTAGAAAAAGAGCTGGCTGCATGGTTGGTGGAGTAGGTAGAAAGCTGTCTGATTGCTTCTGCCTCTGCCCTTTTTGTGTTTTGCTCAATGTAGACTACTTTCTTCTAACTTTTACTGCTCTCCAGCTAGTCAAGTGTTTTCTGGAGCAAAGGATGTGCAATTGGGCTTAAGATCCATGCTAATTGGGGCCTTAAAAGTCCAATTCTACAGAGCCCATTTTTGTAGTATTTCTACCTCTCTGTTGCAGCTCATTTTGCATGCCCATAATGACATTTTCAACTCAGGAAGTCTTCATAGGAAATGTGGCCTTATGTCTCAACTTCCATTTGGACTTTGTTTCACCTTAATTGGACCTCTATAGCTCCAGTTGTTGTCTGTTAAATATATAAATGTAGGGCTATCGAGGATAAGACTGAGACAGTATTCTGATTCTGACTTGAGCTCCAATTTTGGATGACCAATTGTGAGATTCAACTTTTGTAGTCTTCATGGAAGTTGTAGATCTCTCTCTTATCTTTCCTAAATGACAAGTGTAGCTTAAGATATAGCCAGATTACAGAAACTGCTCAAAATAGCCAAATTATGTAGAATTTTCCAAATGATGTTAACTGACACTAAATCATAAATATGCGCTAACACAGCTGGAGTAAGTCATTTTTAGACCTTAAAATGATAAGTGATAGGGCAAATAAATGAGTGAAATATTTTATTATCAGGAGGGCAATCTATTTGTAACTTAATTTTCCAAGTTAGTTATCCTGGTTTCTACTGTCAACATTTTGGTGTTGAGGGTGCCAATGTCTTGCTTTATCTACTAAATTTCTCTTCTCATTTCTTGTTGGAATTGCAAGTTTTGATGAGCCATAATTCTCACCAAGTATGCTAAAGCTTAATTTGAAATTGACTCCTAGTTTTGCTACTAAATAGGTTAATTTTGGCTTAGCTGCTACATTTGATATAAAGGTTGCTGATGGGATCTTTTTTTTAGCTTGATTGCCATACCTTAGGTTGGGGTGATCTCTCCAGCTAGGGTTATGTGTATTGGAGTAAGGGTTGTATGTTTGTTGAGTCTAGTTTGGGAATCTTCTATTATTTTTGGAACTCTCCCCATGGCCTGGACCTATTGGAAAGGAATAGCCTTCTGGAAAAAGGTAAGACATGTCTTAGTACTATGTCCAAGGGCTGAGCAAATGCCATATAGTTGTGCCTCTTGTTTCTATCCCATAAGCTACTTGACCATATGGGTGAGGCCTATCATTTGTTTCTCCATGTTGGATGTGTGCACCTTATTCACCTTCTTCATGGTATAGTTTGGTCTAGTACTAAACTATTATGAATTTGTAGTCATGTTAGATATCAACATTCTTGTAGCATTAGAGGTCTTTTCTTCTAGCGCTCCTTCACTTATAATATCAATCATGCTTCTATCCATACGGAGAAGGCCTTCATAGAAATACTGGATGAGCAACAGGTCATTGATCTGATGATAGGGATAGCTTGTACACAACCTCTTGAATCTCTCCTAATACTCATATAAGAGTTCCCCTCCAAGTTGTCTGATTTTGCAAATTCCTTTCTGATTTTGTAGCTCTAGAAGAAGGGAAGTATCTCTTAAGGAAGAGTCTGGTCATCTCATGCCATTTTTCTGATGGAAGCAAAAGGAAGGTAGTAAAGCCAATCCTTA
This sequence comes from Saraca asoca, assembly GCA_026873985.1. Classification (NCBI taxonomy): domain Eukaryota; kingdom Viridiplantae; phylum Streptophyta; class Magnoliopsida; order Fabales; family Fabaceae; genus Saraca; species Saraca asoca. The sequence continues at coordinate 2,003 of JANHAO010023946.1, forward strand.
GCTAAATCAGCTAAAAAGAAAGGAAAGGCTCTCAGCTTGATCTACTCCTTTGAAATTCCTTATGGCTTTATGGTTAAGCAGACCACATGAAACTTATTTAAGTGCTTGTGAGGATCATCCCTAGCTAATCAATGAAATGTAAGCAACATGTAGATTAGACTAGACTTCAATTCAAATACAACCTCAATTTTAGGGTAGTTAAAGCACAATGGCTACTAGTTAAGGTCAGGGGCAGCCAACACTTTCAAAGTTCTTTGATGAAATGCCATGTTCTACATGCTTGAATAGGGAGAGCAACACTTAGAAAACAAGTCTATTGCAATGCATGAGCTTGGAGAGGAAGGTACTAAAGTTGACGTTGGAGAGGAAGGTCTAATTTCTCCAAGGTTCTCTCAATCTCTAGATCATATATTAGCTCAAGAATATGATAGAATTGAGTCATACACAAAAAGGTTCGATAAGTAGCCAAAATTCCACAAGAATTGAAATGGAAAAAATAGGAAAATAATTTAAAAAATACTAAAAAACTGAAAAATCATAGAAGATAATGGAATTTGACAAAAATATAGGAGTTCATAACATAGCCATGAGTCTTGCTTAGAAGGCCCAAAAATGGTGGCCTAGCAAATTTAAACTTCTAATTCCACAAAAAATTTTACCACCTAACCTTGCTAGAAAAACCAAAAACTACTGGATATAGGCTAAAATAAGGGGAAAAGGGGGGGAAAGGACTAAAATTAAAGCCTAATACTAACTTTGATATCCTTATACTATATATGACTGAGAAAACACAAAAATAAATTATCTAGTCCCTAGCAAAGGCACCAAAATTTGATGGCTATTAAGGCAGGCCAAAAATACTACTAAATTACCAAAACTAGTAGCTAAGGTGAGTTTAGATCATGTCTATAGAGGCTGGTGATCTCTTTTATATATGTTACAGTATGAAATGGGGGGGTTGGCTACCTAATTACAAATAAAAATTGAATCAAATGGGTTGCATGCAAATAAAAATAATATCACAAATGAAGGGAAATCTAATGTAGGAGAGCTCAATTTAGGGGACTTTTGCAAAAAATTCATTAATTGATCCTTAACTTTATTGTTTCATTCCTATTTTGACTACCTAGCTAAGATATTAATTAAGTCAAACACCTAATTAATCCTTGTTAATTTCCCTCTAAGCTAGCCAACCAAACCATGAACCTAATTGACTCTTATTGCTAAATCAATTGAAGCTTAACACTTCAACCAATTTACAAATAGCTTAAAGCACAAAGAATAATTGATTAATGGATCTAAGTAACTAATCATCTAAGACAATTTTATGCAATAAAATTAGGTAATCAAGAGAATCAAATTAGTAGTGAATTGAAATTAAGATCAAGTCTCACAATCAAGAAAGAATTGGTGTAGAAATTTCCTTAGATTGAAATGAGAATTTAGTTACACATTAATGGTGAACTAAAACCAAAAAAATTAAAATAAAGAGTAAACATTATTGGGGTTGGATTCTTGACTTAGAAGAGCTCCTCTCTTGCTCTAAGTTAGAGACCATATAGAAATTGAATGTAAAAGATATTACAGATGTGGCTCAGTTATCTTTTTATAGGCTTTATGCACTACCTTTTGGTTAGGTTGCTAATTAGGGTTGGAAGGAGGCCTAGTTGGATATGACTTTCTTGAAATTAAATGTAGGTTCATCACTTATCTTTCCAATGGCCTTAACCTTGCATAAAAGCTTGAATCCAAGCTCATGATTTGGGCCAAAAACTAAGGGATCCTTTTAGAGTAATCTAACTCATAATAGAATTAAGCACTCACATTCATAGCCATGTAATTAATTCAAAATGTTGTAGTTTGTCTTCAAACCCTTCATGAAAGTTGTAGGATTGGATCTTAGTTATCCAATGGGTTTAAGTTCATGCCAAAGTGATGGGTGGAGCTCCACTTATAATAAAAACATTAAATTGGTTCTAGGTCACAATACAACACTCTACTTTGGCTTCTAGGCTTTATTTCACGTCCAAAATGTCTGAACTAAGCTTTGGGCTCTTCATGACATTTGTTTCTCTTTTTTCTTATCTTTCCAAGGACATAAGAATCACCCAAAACTAGGATCCAAAACTTAAGATATGCCCAAAAACCTAAAATAGTTTGAAATAATGCAAATTTATTGATTAAATTCAATTAGGCATAAAAACATAACAAACTACAAAACCAATTTCAAGCATCCAATCAAAGATATAAATATGATAAAAGACTAAGTATAAAGGATATAAAATATGTATAAATTGTATTTATTAAGCATTAAGTTTTGAAAACACCATATCTAATCAATTCAATCACCCAAATAGCAAACCAACTAATTACCCTCGATTCTCTAGGACAATTGATCAAACCCAACAGTAAATCAACACCCTATTGCTACCCCACAAACAAACAGCCGCAAACAATGAAATTGCCTATGGAAATTTAACTAGTAGTAAATCACAATGAATAATTAATTAATTGGCCACCTTATTCAACCATCCATAGTAATTATAAGCAGTAAAATTAGAGAATAAAGATAATTAGATTAGGAAGAAATTGGAATTAGTGTAGAAATTCCCTTAGATTGAGATAAGAATTTAGTTGCACATTAATAAAAAATATAAAAAGAGAAATAAAAGGAAAAGATAAAACCTAATTAAGGCCAAAGTCTTGCCCTAGCAAAACTCTTCTCCTCCTAAAGTTAAAGAAAATGATCTAAAAAGTTATAACAAATGGGGTTGAGTTAACTATTTATAGGCTCACTACAGGGCCTCTTGGTTAGGAAGATAATTAGGGTTGGAAGGAGGCTTCATTGGATGTGGCTCCCTTCCTATAAATGTGGCTTAGTCAATTAGGAGTCTAATGGCCTTAACCTAGCATAAAAACTTAATTCTTTGCTCAATATATGGGCAAACAATCGAGGCAGCTTTTTAGAGCAATCCCACCCAAAAAAGAATTAAACACTTAAATTAATAGCCATGTAATTAATTCAAAAAGGTGTAGTTCGCCCTTAAGACCTTCATTAAAGTTCTCAAGATGGATCTCAGCTATCCTATAGGCTTGAGTTTGCATCGAAATGATGGGTAGAGCTCTACTTATGATGAAAGTACTAAAACTAGTTTTCAGTCACAACATTGCACTCTATTTCAAGTTCCATGCTTTATTTGACTTCCTAAATGGCTAAACATGGCTAGGGACTCTCATGATATTTTCAAATCTTTCTCTTAGCTTTCTGATGACATAGGAAACTCATAAAACCAAGGTCCAAAGCTCAAGATATGCCTAAAAAACTCATATAGTCTTCAACAGGGTAAATTTGCTGAATAAATTCAATTAAGAACAAAAGTTGAGCAAACTACAAAACCAATTCCAAGTATTTTATTAAACTCATGAACATGAAAAAAGATTATGTATAAAGGGAGATAAAATATGTATATATTGTTTTCTCCAAATTCCCCCACAATTACCACTTGCACCTCTTTGCAAAAGATACCAAATGAAAACTAAACTAAAATCAAAACAAAGACTTAAACTCTAAACTTTTCAATAATGATGAGAATGAAAAACCAAAAGCAATTCAACAACCAAAGTATTTAGGGACATAGCATCTCATGAAGCACATTCTTGAAAACTCAAAGCTTAGAATTAACTAACAAAGCAATTTTCATTCAAAAGGCTAGTAGATCAACCTGGTAGACCTCACTTGGTAAGCTCTCCATGCATCTCTCTTTGTTTTTAAAATGGGAAAGTGTTTCACTCAATTTCATTCCATGAAAATGTAGTACCACAAGCTTTCTTATCATCAAATCTCCACTTCTTAAATGACATGCATAGCACAAATGAAAAAGACTTCACAAGGGTTACAATGCAGCTAAGGGAAAAGGGGAGGAAAGGAATCATATAGATATGAAAGTGCAAAACCAAAGAGATTAATTAAGCATTGTGGCATAGATCCAAACAAACAAAGGTGTAATTAAAACTAGAATCTTCATTAAAACCTTCACATTTTATCACTTATTTTTTTCTCTTTCCTTTTCTTCACTTTTTCACTTTCTTTTATTTTGAGCTCTTCCTTTTTGAAAATTTTCTTTTTCTTCCAAATTCAAATATTTTTCTTGTTTCCTTTCTTTTTGAATTGTAATGAGCTCCTTTTTCCTTTTATTTTCCTTTTTCATTTGTTTCTTCTTTTCTTTTATTGACCAATGAAATGAATCACTATTGCCTTTTCACCAAACAATTAGCACACTCACACACTTGTTCAAGTACCCATTCCATTGATGAATTAAACACTCTATTAATCCCTAAGGTTACGAAAAGATGAAGACATTCCAGGATTGACTTTCTAATAGGCTACATAATAATAAAAAAGTTAATTAGGCTCAAAGGGGCTCAACAATGGTGCTTTGCAAGGTAGGCTAAAAAGGGCAAAAGTTATTCAATCAAAGAATGCCTTTATCATAGTCATGCATACATATGCTAATGTAATCTCAACAAGATTCAAAGTAAGTTCTAAGCCAACAATTTCATGAAAGAAAATTATAGACAAGAAAGAAGAGGAGTCTAATAAAAATGATCAATAATGGCTTAAAATCTAACAGGTTCTATTTCTACCAAAAATCAATATACAAACATTTCAAATTCAAAAATCAAGAGACAAGACAATTTATCTAATCATGCTATGTCACCATTAAAATCAATTGTAACCTACTCAAGGCCTAAACAAACTCATTATCAATGAGAAACACCCAAGGCAAAGCAAAATGATTTTTTTTAAACATACTCAAAGCAAAACAATGACAAAATGCCAAAGAAAACAACCCTAACATTTCCCCGATACTTAAATTTCACATTATCCTTAATGTAAGAACAAAATGATCAACAAATCATAGACATATAAAGTAAAAGAGGTAGGGAAAAAGAGCGAACACTTGGGTTACCTCCCAATAAGCATGTCTATTTAACATAATTGGCTCGGTGGCCCATTAGGTTTGTCGACTAGGATCAATATGAATGTTGACAGCAACCATTTGATAGGAGAAGATAGTATGTACAACTCCTTGAAATTAAGGTTGCTTGGAACTAGAACTATAAGTGAAGATTGCAAATTTCTTGTTACCTATACAATTTTAGAATTTAACTCTACTAATTCATCAATTCTCTTTAAGCCCTTATGCATTGCCACATTCAGTGCATCAAGTTTAGCTTTGCTATCCAACTAAAATACATCCTACATTGAGAAATCAATAAGATAAATAGACAAAATGGAATAGTCATCAGTAAGATATTTCATAGCCTAAAATATATTAAAAATTAAGGTCACTTCATCCTATTCCATGCTAAGTGTGCCATCATGAATATCAATTATTGTCTTGGCTGATTTGAGAAAATGCCTATCCAAAATGTAGACTTCTCGTTCCTTGGAAATATGGAGAAAATTTCTTTAAATAACAATATAAATGTTTTCCCCCACACTTATCCTCTTTTATTCTTCTCTTTTGAAATCAACTAGTGTATTGGAAAAGGGAGGAGGAGTAGCATTAGCAACTTTAAGTTGAAGGTCACTTTTTTAAAATTTTCTTCTTTTTGTTTTTGTTCTTACTCTTGTTGTTAGCTTAAGTTGGCTAAAACTTGTGTTTCTTGATTTTTTGTTTCAACTTCTTCTCTATCTTGTGTTTGTTGTTGGAATTGCAAGTTGATGGATCTCAATTCTTAATTCTTGTTAGAATTGCAAGTCATTTTAGGCCATAGTTTTTATTAGATCTTCAAGAGATTTGATAGAAGAAGTTAGGCCTTGATAGTCTTACTGACTGGCTTGGAATGAGGGTTGGTAGTAGGCTTGATCAACTTAGTAGTCAAAGTTTAAATTTGATTGATAATAGCAACCATGGTTGTATTGGTCAAAATATGGATTATAGTGATTATACCATTTAGAATTTTATGAGTGTGAATATGGATCATATTGCCTTTATGGATTATGTGGATCATGTTACTCTAAAAATACTCCCTTTATATAAGCTTGCTAAAATTGTTCATAGGATCATAATGTTTGATGCCCATTTGCTATTACCATTTGTGTCAATTGATGAACCATAGAAGTTAACTCAAATATTTGTTGTTCAAGTCTATAATTCTTAACCATCACTTCTAATTTAGAATGTTAGATAACATGAAACAAAAAAGAACAACAAAAAGTGTCTACTCTTCATTCTTAAAATCTACAAGTTTCTTTAAACTTTTGGATCATATAAGAGCTTATAATAATGAGAGGATCAAGACATACACCAACAAGCACAACAAGAAGTCAAGAACCACAAGAACTGAGATGAAAAAAATAGCAAAACAATTCAAAAATATTGAAAAAAATTGAAAAATCATAGTAGATGATGGAATTTGGAAATAATTGGTGAGTCTTGCTTAGAAGGCTAAAAATAGTTGCCCTACTAAATTTGAGCTTCTAATTCCATAAAAAATTTTGCCAGTCGACCTTGCCAAAAAAATATCAATAAAAAAAACTAGGGCAACTATGCAAAAACAAGGGGAAAATAGGGGTTAAGCACTAAAATTAAATCCCAACACTACTAATACTACCTAATGTTATATACAACTGGGAACATAGAAACCAATCTACTAGTCCCCAGCAATGATATCAAAATTTGATAGTTGTCAAGACCATTGAAAATAATAATGCTAAACTACCTAAGTTAGTAACTGAAGTGATTTTAGGTTGATTTCACAAAGACCAGAGATTGATTTCTATGTGCTACAGTGTAGTAAAATGGGGGCGCAGATACTAGTTAGACTAGGAATGAAATCAAACAAATTGATTGCATAACAAAATTGAGGCAAAAATGAAGGAAAATTAAATGGAAAGAAGCTTAGTGTAAAGGTTATTGCAACTGATTCAGTGACTGATCCTTAACACTATCGTTTCATTTCCACTTTGACCACTTAGTCAAGATACTAATTAAGCCCAATACTTAATTAATCCTTGTTAATTTCTTTCTAAATTTTCCAGCCAAGCCTGGCACCTAATTAACTCTTATTACTAAATCAGTCAAAGCACAACACCCTAACCAATCTACCAATAGTATTAAATTTTGAAAACTCTAAGCCTAATCAATTGACTTACCCTAGTAGCAACCCAACTAGTTACCCTCAATTCAATAGGAGAATTGATCTACCCCAGAAGCAAATCAATACCTTATTGCTACCCTACAATGAAATAGCCATAAATAATGAAATTTTCCTATGCAAATTTATTTAGCATAAATTACAATGAATAATTAATTAATTGGCCACCTTAATCAACCATGCATAGTAATTATAAGCAATAAATTTAGAGAATTAAATTGATAATAAATTGGAATTAAGAGTAACTCTCATAATTAACTAAAGAATTAGTGTAGAAATTCCTTCAAATTGAGATAAGAATTTAGCCACAAATTAAGGCAAAAATAAAAAAATAAATAAAGGGAAAGAGAAAACCTAATTAGCACTGGATTCTTACTTTAGCATAGATCCCATCCTTCCAGAGTTATAGAAAATGTAGAAAATAATCTAAAATGTTATTACAAATGGGGCTTAGCTAGATATTTATAGCCTCATTAAACTGCCTCTTAGTTGGGTTGCTAATTAGTGTTGGAAGGACACTTTATTAGACATGGCTTCCTTCATATGAAATGTGGCTTAGTCAATTAAGAGTCTAATGACTTTGATCTTTCATAAAAAATCAATTCCTAGCTCAAGTTATGGGTTAAAATTGAGACAACTTTTCAAACCATTCCAACATGTAACAAAATTAAACACTTAAATCAATAGCCATGTAATTAATTCAAAATGGGTGTATTTCAAGCCCTTCAAGAAAGTTGTTGGGATAGATCTGAGCTATCTTATGGGCTTGAGTTTGCACCAAAATGATGAGTGGAGCTTCACTTATGGTGAAAATACCGAAAGTGGTTCTAGCTCACAACACTGCACTCTATTTTGGGTTTTAGGCTTTATTTGGCTTCCAAAATGGCTAAACTAGGTTGGGGACTCTTCATGACATTTGTAGATCTTTCTCTAGATTTTCCAATAACATGAAAAATTTCCCAAAACTGAAGTCCAAAGCTCAAGATATTTCCAAAAAACTAAAAAAGTGAGAAATAGGGTAAATTTACCAAATAATTTGAATTCAACACAAAAATTCAGCAAACCATGAAACCAATTCTAAGTATCCAATTAAGCTCATAAGCATGACAAAAGACTAAGTATAAAGGGATATAAAATATGTGTGAATTTTTTTCATCAGTGGAAGATGGACATTTGTTTGGCCTCTTGTGTCATACCTTAGCAAGTGAAGTCGAGGAAAATATTGTTCATTGTAAATCAGTTAAGGATGGATAGACATTCCTTGAGAGACTATACTTAGGAAAAGATAATATGCATTAGATCTACGATTTTATGCATATCTTTATTTTAACTTGATGGAAAAGATAAAAATATCTTACAAATTTATTATGATGTTCATCATTGATGATTATCGAGATTGACAAAGATAATATCTTGAACTACTTTAGCTTATAGAAAGGGTGAGTTTAGTTTAAACCACAGAGACTGTAGATTAATTTATACATTAATAGTAGAAGGTGGAGGGGGTTAGTAACTAACTAAACATGAACTAAAATTAAACATATTGCATCAAGCATAAGCAAACAGAATCAAAGATTAAAAGAGGAAATCTAATAAGAAAAGATTTAATTCAAAGGACTCTTGTATTCAATTTAATGACTAATCATTGATACAGATGTTTGATTCCCTCTTTGAAAACTTAGCCAAGAATAAAATGAGGCTCAACATCTAATCAATTCTTGTTAATTTCTTTTTAATTTAGTTAACTAAGCCTAACACATGATTAACCCTTATTGCCAAATTGATTAAAGCCTAACACCTTAACCAATTTAACAATAACATTAGGACCTAAAAATACCAAGACTAATTAACCAATTTACCTTAGTGGCTAATTCATTAATCACCCATATTTCTCTAGGATAATTGATAAGCGAATAAAATACCTATAAAAATGATGAATATCACCTCATAATTGATTGTTAATTTGTGGTTTTTGCTTTACTTTTACTTTAGTTTTGCTAGTTTGTTCTTCGTACTGCTATAGTTTGCTTTTATCTTTCAGGATAGTGAAAAAGGCTTCAAAAGGAAGATAAAAAGGTGAAGAATGAAGCACACTTGGGTCAAGAAGAGCTAAGGAAGAAAATATAAAAAGACTAAGTTGAATGTGCAAAAGAATCAAAAGAGAACCATGAAGCTAACACAGAACATAGCCTAGCCGTGTCCTCAAGCACGGCCGTGTTCTGTGCCAAACCCTACAACCTTCTAGAAGACAAAATAGCCCAAAATACAGGTAGCCTGTGTCCTAGAACACAGCCATGTTCCATGCCAGAAATTTGTTATAAATAGCCGTGAAAGAGGCAGATTAAAGCATTCACCAAATACTTTTATTTAGGCTTATTAAAGCTTGAGTTCTTTATTTTCTTAGGAGTTTTTATCATTCTAATTAGGATTCTTTCTTCTCTTTATTGTTCTTTCAAGAATTTGATTTAAATTTAGCATAGTTTTCCTTTTCATCTTTTCTTTCTTTCTTTCTTCCTTGTTTTCTTTATTTCATTCTTGAATATTATGCTTTCTTTTACATTAATGAATTGTGCTTTTCTTTTCATTATGTCTGAGTAAA
>JANHAO010023947.1:0-11751 GCA_026873985.1 Saraca asoca
AAATTATGTATTAATTAATAAATAATTATTCTAAACTGCAATGCCATGTTTATGAATTGTCTAATTATTTTAATTTTTATTTGCCTAAGCATGTAATTGAATTTCTTTCTTATGAATTTCTTTTTCTAATTTTATTTTATAGCCACTAAATGCAGGAAGTTGACATGTTCCATATCCAAGGCCCTCTTCGCATAATAGTCGTGACACACTACCCTGATTTAGATGATTAGATTGTTAAATTATGTATAGGGTACTTATTGAATTATAACATTTAACGAACAAATGTTTAAATAATTATTATTAATACAAAATTTGTACTTAATTTCATTTATGTAAAATGTATGCATTTGTTGTATATGATTCATGTAAAAAAATTAGAATAGGAAAACAAAAAAAAATAAAAAACAAAGCATTTTGTAGTAGCTTTTTTTTAAAAAAAATTAAAAAACTATCGATATAATCAGAAAAAATTGTTGAAAAAAATAATTTTTTTAAAAAAATTTCAAAAAACTACCGCTAAATGCATCGTGAACCGCTGCTAAAAATAATTTTAAAAAAAATTCAAAAAAGCACTGCTAACTACACGGTAAACCACCACTAAAAATAATTTTTTTTTTTTGGAAAACCGAAGCTAAATGCACTGAAAATCATTGCTAAAATAACCACCGTTAAATGAATAGAAAACTGACACTAAAATAATTGTCACTAAATACACTGTAAGCCACCACTAAACAACCCATTTCCGGCGATTACAAAAATCGCCACTAATACTTCCTGACACACGAATTTGCAGCGATTTTGAAAACTGCCTTGAAGGTTATTTGTGACGGTTAAAACCACCACTAAATACATAAAAAAACTACTGCTAAATGCAAATTTTTTTGTAATGGGAGTGACCAGGACTTCTACCACTAATCATGCCCGATCTTTTTAGAATATTAATGTTATACCTTTTGGTTGTACATATGAATATTTTATTTTCTTTGATTTGCGATGTAAGGCAAGTTACATATGAAACTTTTAAATATATTCCAATTTGTATTTTTAATTATATAGATTTATTATTATATTGGTTTTCATTTTATATTGATTTCTTATTACACCATGGGGTTTGCATTTTTATTTTATAGAGATAATTAGTGTCATTAATTAATATAATAAATAGAATGAATAGCCTAAATTTTTTTAAAAAAATATAAAAAAATTTGGCGATGGTTCCATAACCCTTTCCAAATTAAATTGTAAATTTTTAAAAAATAATAACGACGATTACATAACTCCCACCAAATTAAATCACAAATTTTTAAAAAATAATAGCGATGGTTACATAACCCCCACCAAATTAAATTGTAATTTCTAAAAATAATAGTGATGGTTCTATAACCCCTGCTAATGCAAATTACAAAATTTTAAAAATAATAGTGGCAGTTTTATAACCCGCACCAATTTAATTTTGAAATTCTTTGATAAAGATAGCAGCGGTTAACCACCGGAAAATAACTATCGTGAAATGCTCAATGCATGATTTTTAGTGGTTGCACATAATCGCCACTAATGTCAATCGGGTGCCATGTTTTTTAACAGTTCTCATAACTATTGCTATTTTACTCGATAGTGGTTCAAACTGCCGCCATTGTCAGTAAGCAATTGCTGCTATTTTTAGCCTTTTTTGTAGTGATTTTCAATTCAACTATTGACTATCTTTCACTAGACTTTCTTTCATTTTTTAATGCTTACAATGAATCCGTAACAAAAGGGGAGTGCACCAATGTCTAATCACCAAGTGTTTAACAAAACATTTACAACATTAGACTCTAAACACACTGAGCTAGCTGAAACTTCTTGATCCAAGGTTCTGTGCATTCATATCATCTTTCTTGCATCTCAAACTTAGTTTGCTTTGGGCATGACTACATCATTTTTAACTTACAACAACACCAAAAAACCATTACCTATTCTTAAATAACTGTAGCTTATAGTATAGACAATGGTTTTTGGCCGTGGTGTTAGCTCGTGTTACCTATTGGTTTAGAAAATGATTTTTACTCATTTTTGGCAGCATTTTTATGCTCTTGAATTGACAATACTTTTTTTTATTATTGCTAGAATAAGCAACGGTTAATAAGTGTTGCAATGCTATTAAAAGCAACACTTAAAAACCATTGTTAGAGGATCATAGGCAACACTCTTAAACTGTTGCTAATAATTGGAAACACTTCTTAGTTGTTGCTAATATATTGTAAGCAAAGCTTTTAAACTATTTCTAAAATATTATAATCAAGCAACAATTTTAATATAATTTTTACACTTGTAATTGAAGTCAATACATTTAATTTATACTTGTCATAGTTTTTTTTTAAAGCTAATCTGAAGTATGTATAAATAAGAAAAATTAAAACATTCATTTCATTAAAAAACAAAGTGTTGAACCTATTGTTTCAAATTCAAAATTCAATTTTACGTGAAGAAATCCACTTAACAAATAGTATTCAAAATATAGCAACAAGTCTGAATCACACTCTACTTAACATATCCTAATTTTTCAAATAGTACATGAAAAATTTAATATATAAAAGATGCTTCATTCTGCTTGTAGATCACCTTGTCATCCATATTGTGTAGGTCATCAGTTAATCATCCACCATCTTAATTTTCTTCTTCACCAGCAACGTTTCCATAAACAACTATAAGGAAGCATGCATCAATTTTTTTTAATTATTCAAGGTCAAAATATACCATCTATGTTATGCACAATTATCCATTTTACTATGAACTTTGTATAAAAATAATTAGAGTGAAATTTATGGGAATACCATATACATTAGACATATGAATATAAATAAGCAAAATCCAAAAGATGAAATATCATTGATGTACTCTTTGCTAAACCTCGCTAGATTCATCCAATCTTTATCCATATGTATAGACCTTTATGGACTACGCAATGCTCATGTTACATTTAGAGAACTTCAATATATAAAGTGAGAGTGACAATTAATATTTGAAATTGAAGGTCTAATCAAACTTACACGCTAGAGTCGTGTATTTGGAATCTAGAGATCAAGTGGATGTGATGAATCCTTCAAAAAAGAGCAAGCCTAATAAAAGATAAATTATACAATTGTCACATTTCATATGCAAGTTTTCAAGTATATAAAAGTATTTAGAAAACCATAGCCCAATCTTTTATCCATCAAGCTATAATTGAAATAGAACCAATATTGCAAATTTCAAGTGGATTTTTTTTTTTGAAAAATTACAATCACGAGCTACACATGTAATGATATGCTTCCCAACAATAGTATTGTCATATTGATAATGAATGGTACCTCTATTTCACATAGTTTGTCAAATATAACTGCATGTCGTAGCTATACAAAATGGTAAAAAGACTATCATTAATGCTAAATGATCACCAAGTTTATTGCCATTGAACCATGGACAAAACTAACTAATGTTATATATAGCATACTCAATGAATGCATGTAGAAATTCTTTCTCATAGAGAAAAAGAACTCTCTGCAATTATTATTATGATTTAAATTACACATATACTACTAATGGAATTATTCATATCTATTCAAACAATACAACTATAATTTTAACTAATCTTAAAATTGTTCTACTTGTTTCTATTGGTTTTTACTCTTCACATTCCACTCTATTTGGCAACAAAAGGTTACTGTATGTATACCAATAGAAACTTGCAATATACTAATTTTTTTATCTAATAGAATTATAAGTATTGAATCCTGATGGCTTTTATACACTTTGATGCGCTTAACTTGAGAACACCAATTATGATCTATTTAGAGCCTAATTGAAAGGAAGATAGGTGAATGAATAGTTATCATCTATTTAGAGCAAATGAAAAACAAAATAAGACTTTGATCCCTCTAGAGGATCCTTGCAAAGTAATTGCAAATTGATAAAAAGATCATAAATATAAGAAAAAAGCAGTACTAAAGAGTACCAATATGTCCCAAAGAATAACTTCCTTGAGCGCCGTAAAATTGTTGCCACCAATATAAAAGCTAAATAATGAATTGCAATTACATATACATGATTTGAATTTATTAATTCAAAACAAAATTTAATTAGAAAACAAACTTAGAACAAATTATCTAGCATTTTCAGAGATTCCAAAACTGATAAAAATTTTAAATTGGTAGTAGACACCAAACCTTTTTAGATAGCAACTGATTAGATACCAATATGTAAGTAAAGTAGAGTATTATTAAAATGATTGGATGCCAACAAAACCTATAAGCAAAGTGGAGAAGCTATCATAAGTTTGGAGAAATGTACCAAGTATACTACTTGTTACACAATTCATTAGTTAATCACATACACTACTAAAGTTTTAGGGATAAAGACAAAATATAATAATAAAAAAGCATTTAAAAAATATATAAAAGTAAGCTATTGATTTCAAACACTTAATATCACTTGAATATAAACAAGTTCAACTAAAAATGAATAAAATGTTGCACTTGGAAATCCATTGTCCTAAAACTTTCCATGTTGATATATTATGAACTATTCTTATTCATCCATGCAAATAATGGCTTCTAAAGATCAGCCTATACAATTTCCATCAAAATCATGTAAATTTAACCTCTTAATCATGCTAAGCAAGTAGCCAACATTATATGTGATTCATTTACCACAAGCAGCCTTGCTTAGACTCACAAGCATACAATTTTAAAGGAGAAAATTAAGAATCTAGACAAGCACAAGTTGTAAAGTCTAGTAATTTTCTAGTTTGTTGCATTGGTAATAAAGCATTCAAAGTCCAATAAATAACAAGCATAAATGAAAGAGAATTAGGGTTTTGGGAGCAAAGAGAATCAGAGTCAAACAATTTGAAAAAACTTAGCCTTATTAGAATTTCCTATATTTGACTATCTTTGTTTAGCTATATATTGTATTGGATTAAATGAATGTCATACCAATTAAGTAAGTTGGACCAATTAATATGCGATCAGATTATTAGACCTAAAATGACACCTAGACCATTAGTGGACATTAGTGGTGTGAACCTTGTAACTGGGCCTATGATGATGGACCAGTTGGCTTAGTAGGGTTTTTATAAGGCAAATCCCTACTCACATCCTAGTGTGAGTTGTAGTTATTCCATTGAGACTTTAGAATTGTTTATTCCCTTTTCTCTACATGGGCTTGTAAAAAGTGTACCTGACTAGGAGTTCTTGTGATCATGGATTTTCAATTAGCACTAGATAAAGTTATAATATGATGATTAAATTTATTTATATAGATCTAAAGCTTTGTAACATGATGTAACAAATTAGGTTAATTGACTATATTTTTTTTTCAATTTCTTACCATTGGTATCGAAGTCAATTTTTTCTTTCATGTTGCTAGGCTCAGATTTGTGCAAATTTGTTTCAAATTTTATATGATCAAAATACTTGATGATTCATAATTTGTGATGAAAAATATTATGGATTTATTACATTCAATTTATTTTCTTTTTCTGATTTGATATATTGCTAAATTCATTACAAAATCTTGTAAATTTTCTTGAGATGAAATCATGAATTAGTGTAATTTAAGTTTTTCAAAAAATTCCATTCACAAATTCAAATAATTTAAAGGGATATTTTTCAAATTATCTTATAATTGTATATCAAGAGATCATAATTTGCAAAAAGTATAAATCAATTTGAGCATACATTATTTAAAAAACTAAAATTTCAAGATCTTGTTGCAAAGCAATGTAGGTACCAAAATTTTTGTTAAAATTCGATCTTATTGCAAGGTATTTGTTCAGATGGATTAAGATTTCACACAAAATCCCTCAATCAATTTTGCAAAGAACTAGAATAACATTCATTTAAAAATTTTGAATTGAAATTTTTCTGGACTAAGTTCAGTATTTTGATCTTTTAGTTGCATAAATCAGGACCGATTTGTTTTTTTTGAAATTGATAGAGGGGCTTACTTAAGAATCATGTGGGTGAAGAAACCCATGAAATTTTTTTTTTTGAAAGGATGGCCAGATTTGGAGAACTTGTCTTCTAGTCAAAACGAATCAAAAAACTTGAAATTTTGCAACTTGGGCAAAGAAGTCTTGAGGCAATTTCACACTTGGCCCACATGCTAGTGCAATGCATGTGGGTCACGCATCACCATGGTAGTGGCAAATGATGATCCTAGTTACACTGTTGGCCTCCACTCCCTAAGGCAACTTTTATGCATATTTTTTCAAATTTTTATGAAAAAAAAATTATTTTAATTATTTTTGCTAAATTTATTTGAGTTCTAATTTGATGTTATTTGGGTTTAAAAATTTCACCATATGATTCCTATGTGTTGCACTACTTTATATAATTTTTCCAGAATTTTATAATGTTGTCTAGTTATTATTTGGATTTTGTATGTTAGTCTACATAAAATTATGATTATGTAGGAACTATATTACTCATGTTATGCCATAAAATTTTGTGTAATTATGTACTTACCTATCGTGGGACTAGTTGCATAAAATTTTTTTGAAATAAAAAATTTTGATTGTATGAAGGAGAATGCTATGTTAGTAATACATATACCCTATCAGTGTAATATTGTTAACATAGTTTATTGGCTATAATGTGAGAGTTAGATTTGCATGTTATATTCTTATAATTTTAAATTCCTTATTAGTATTAGGTTTTAGAAATGTAATGTTTAGTTCTTGTATTATGTTATGAAAACTTGAATGCCTTATCAGTGTTATTTCATGGTGTAATATATTCACAATTGCATAGTTAATATTTTATGAGGAAGATATTGCATGATTAATGTTATACATGCATTATTGGTATTTATGATTAATTCCATAAATCATTTTTCCTTAGCCTCTTTACCTATGCAATAGATCTCTATGAATACATTGAATGGGACCAAATATGAGGATTAGGCTAAATATTTGATATTGAATTTGGTGATCACCAATTTGGATTTAGCTTTAAGAGAGGAAGAGCTTGTGATTGATGATAATTCTATTGTTGCTCAAAGGGCTCAATATGAAAGATGGACACATTCAAATAGGGTTTATTTGATAGTCATGAAATATACTGTGGAGAAGACCATCAGGCAAAGTGTTGTTGACTCACAAAGTGCCATGGCCTTCATAGATTCTATTGTTGAAAATTATGTCAAGTTTGAAAAGGTAGAAAAGAGTCACTACCTCTCTTTGCTTGACAAAACTGCTTATGATCGATTTAGCAAAGTTTGAGAGCACATCATAAAACTAATGCATTATCATAACCAGTTGAAAGATGTGAATGTTAACCTGGGAGATAGTTTTTTTGATCTAACATACTTTAGAATCTTTCCTATCCTAGTTTGATGTTCTAAAAACATCTTACAATGCCTAAAAGGATGGACTATCAATGTGATGATATCCATTATTAGTCAAACTAAGGAAGATATGAAGAAATTGAAGGTTCAAGTTGTCAATCATGTTTCTCATGGTTCAGGTTTTGGATAAGGATATAAATCACTTCAAAAAGATAATAAGATGAAGTTAAATAATGAAAGGAAGAAGAATGAGATGTAGAAGCAATGTTACAAACCCAAGAAGTCCTTGTTCATAGGATCTAGTAAGTTCTGCAAGAAGTATATGCACAAAAGAGTATATTGCTTCCAATTTAAGAAATGGCCCAAGAAGAAAAAGAAAGGTAATCCTTTGACCCTAGTATATTTTGAATCTAATACTATTGTTGTTCCACCAAATACTTGGTGTTTGGATACTAGTGCAACCATTCATGTAACAAATTGTTTACAGTCACTAAGGAATCTTTGGAAACCAAGTGATGGACAACCCGTGGATAGCTTGGGGAACAAAGATAGATTGCAAGTGGAGCACATATCGAGTTGTTTCTTTGTTTTTATCTACTAGTCATGTTTTAGAATTAAAAGATACTATCTACGTACATTCCATAAGAAGGAACTTGAATTTAGTTGTTGCATTAGACCAAAAAGAATATTCTTGTTATTTTAGAAATGAGAATTTTAATTTGCTTTATGATTCCACTACTATTGGCACTGGTTCTTTGTGTAATGGTTTATATAAACTTGATTTAGATCCTGATTTTACAAATTCCATAAACAAAATTGTTGGAAAGAAAAGGGGTAGAGTAGATTTGATTTCCTTAATGCTTTGGCATAAGTGTTTCAACCATATTTCTTAAGAGAGGATGGAGAGATTGATAAATGAAGGAGTTTTGCATGATCTAGATTTCTCATATTTCTATGCTTATATAGATTGCATCAATGGAAAACTCCTACTAGAGCTAGAAAAGGTAAAAAAACTAGAAAACAAGAAGTTCTAGAGTTCATCTATATAGATGTTAGTGAACAAACCTAATTCACCTAGTGTTATGGGTGGATGCAAATATTTCATCACCTTTATTGACCATTCAAGATTTGGAAGGGTAGAACTTCTCACAAAGAAGTTTGAATCATTAGATACCTTTTAGCAATTTAAGGCTGCAATTGAACTCAAACTAGGTAAACAGATTAAATATGTTAATTCAGATAGAGATGGTGAATATTATGGTAGAGATGATGAAATAGGAAGAAACCCTGACCCTTTTGCTAGATATCTATAGGAGTGTGGAATAGAAGCCAGTTACACCATGCCTAGAATACTAGAGTGGAATGATATTGCAAAATAAAGAAACTAGACACCCATGATTATGGTAAAGTGTATGTTAGCCCATTCTTTTTTGTCAAATTTTTTATAGGTGATGCTTTGAAAATTATTGCATATGTCCTTAATTAAGTTCCCAGCAAATCTGTGCCTAAAACTCCATATGAGATGACATATGGGAAAAAGCCTACTTTAAGGCATTTCCATGTTTGGGGTTGTAAAGTCGAGGTGAGGCCATAAAGTCAATTCACTAAAAAATTTGATTCAATGACCATAAGTGGATACTTCATTGTCTATTATAGTAGCTCTAAAGGCAGTTGGTTTTATTCTCTAACTTATTTTACAAGAGTTATTGAGTCAGATTATGCAATCTATTTTGAGGATGAGTTGAAGAGTAGATGTAAAGCACCTTGTGTTACTTCTTTAGAGAAGAACAAAATGTTGTTCCAACAATGCTTAAAGAGTAGAGTGTTATCCCATAAGTAACTCCATCAATTGGAACATTTCATATAGTTTCTTAAGATGATCTAGTGCAACCAATGATAGAGAATAGAGAACCAAACATTGTAACTAAAGAGGTTCCTTTAAGAAGAACTCAAAGGGTATGTGGATAGGAGATTTCAAATGATTACATGATATATTTGCAAGAACATGAGTTCCATGTTAGTATAACTCAAATCCCATGAACTTTTTAGAAGCAATTTCTAGTCTGAACACTTTGGAGTGGATGAATGCTATGGAAGATGAATTGCATTCAATGTATAAGAATAATGTGTGAGATCTAAAGGAATTGCCTACTGGTTGCAAATCAGTTGGATGCAAATGGGATTTTAAGAATAATATATAGCATATTGATGGAGACATTTAGACCCTTTCTTATTATTATGTCAAAATTTATTTTTATTTTGTCATCTGGGGGGATGCATGGACTATTTCATAAAGATGAACATAAGCTAACATTTTGATATGTATGTCTAGTTATTCACACATTCCATGTTATGTTTGGGTTGTTGGCATATAAGTATTCAAGACATGTATGACATTAGCTTTCCTATTGGATATAATGGTCTATATTGTTGGATACTTATGCTTGATCTATGGTTGTAATGGTATCATGATTGTTATTGACATTCATTGTTATGACCACATGTTGTAATCCAAATTTTGTTTTATTAAATTATATTGTGCAAATGGGAGATTGTTGGAATTTCCTTTATTAGACAACCATAGTTTAATAATGGATTGCATTGGATTAAATAAATGTCATAATAATTAAGTCAGTTGAGCCAATTAATAAGTGATCAGACTATTGGATCTAAAATGATACCTAGACCATTAGTGGACATTAAAGGTGTGAGCCTTGTAACTGGGCCTATAATGATGGCTTAATTAGCTTAGTAGGTTTTAAAAAGGAAGGTCTTTACTCATATCCTAGCATGAGTTGTAGTTGTCCCATTGAGACTTCAGTATTGTTTTCTTCTTGTTCTCTACTAGGGCTTGTGAGGAGTGCACCTAACTAATAGTTCTTGTATTATGGATTTTCAATTAGCACCAGGTAAAGTAATAATTTGAACATTAAATTTATTTGTACAGATATGTAACATTGTAACATAATGTGATAGATTAGGTTAATTGGCTATATTTTATTTTTCCAATTTCTCACTAGCCTTTCAATCCTATAGTCCCTTGCGGACAATTAAACAAACACATAGCATGCAAAATGGGAAAATTAACAAAGTACATGTTAATAAAGATACCTATTCTAAATACTTGTGATTTAGATTATTTGCTTTCAATTTAAGAATTTGGTTCAACTTAAAAACAAACACATAATCACATATAAAATAAAATTGCATGAAGTCATATAAAAAATAGTTGGAAAATCTCTAACAAAGATCTTTCTTAAATATCAATTGAAGGAGAAATTAGAATGCAGTCATGCATCGAAGATGAAGAGCAATACAAAGATGAAAATAAAGAAAGTAAAGAGATCAACTTAGAATAGTAGATCAAAGATGAGAAGAGAGAAACTAAAGATACCTAGCATGGTGGAGGATGCATAGCTATTGGAAGGTAGTAGCTGAGAGTTGCAACGGTTGTTGAGAGCTAATCTAAAAGAAGAAAGGAAAATTGCCAAATTGTTTTAATGAGATTGAAATCCGAAATTTTATTAAAAATTAAATTATTGAAAGGACAAACAATAGAATATACACATGTGTTAGCCCATATAAGTAATTTTAAGTATTTCAAAGTAAAAAAATTCCAAAAATAATTTTAATTGAATTTTATAATTTAGGTTTTGAATGTAATTAAAAAAGTTTGTACTTATTAGTTATAAGACAAACATAAGTGTGAATGATTTATTAATTTTTAAAAAATTTTAAAACTAAATTTTAGAATTTAGATTTACAAAGTAAGAAGGAAGGCAATACCAAACCAAAATAAAAATAGGGAAAATAATAACTAAGATAACTTAAACTTTTAGGACTTAGAAGAAAAATAGTTAATATAAATTATGTATTATATATTAAGCAATAATTTTTCTATGTTGCTTAAATATGAAAGTAAAAGCAGCATTGCTAAAAATTGTTGCTTTTTCTAGCCTTCCGCAAGTGTTGCTTAAATCTAAAAGTAAAAGCAACAGGGCGAAAAATTGTTGCCTATTCTAACTTTGGGCAACCATATTGCTTCATAAGCATTGCTTAAATCTAAAAGTAAAAGCAATTCTATAAAAAAATTTGTTGCTTATTTAAACTTTAGGCAATGATTTTTTAGTCGTTGCAAATTTCAACATTGTTGTATGTCCAAAATGTTGCAGTGTGACTAATTCCATAGTCAGCAGTTGATCCAAGTGAAACAAAATGAGTAGAGAGAGCTTTCAATTTTTCACATCATGTTTTGCTTGTCTAACAATAAAGGTTATCTTATTGATAGTCCACTCACCCTTTTAGGTGTGATTTAGTATCTTTGGAACATTAATTTTAATTGGAAGATGTTAGCCTAGATTGTTCAAAGATATTTGATTCAAGACTGAAGAGATCCAAATTTAGTTTTTAGGACTTATTTTGTTTTAATAGGATCTTTTGTAAATA
>JANHAO010023948.1:0-11755 GCA_026873985.1 Saraca asoca
TGTATGATTTAAGGCCAAGAATATGATCAATAACTGAATGAACACTTAGTGATCAATGATTGATTAACCTCAAGTTTAGTGACTCCTTTGGACTGGTTATCTCTTACAATTCTATGAAAGTTTCTGCTTATTTGTTTTCCTGTCATTTAAACTGCTGCAAACCAACCCCCCTTATTCATCTCTTAATTTGATTATTAATATTAGAAGATCAAAGGGCTCGACTCAGGCTACCTTATACTACAAGAAGAATAGGGTAATCTGATTTATAAATTTAGTAATTTGACTGGTCTCGACATCCTGTCAGAGCCCTGGATTGTATAGCCAATGCATTGGCCCAAGCAAGCTTGAGTCGCTAGATACGAGCATGTGATCTCCTATAAAAGGTCAGCAAAAACCCCAAGAAAAGGGCTTCAGCTTGTAGAACATATCATCATGCCCATCTAAAAGCCCCACTGAGATTGAACGTGAGGCAAGCATCCACTTAGATGACCTGTAAAGCTAACCTGTAAAAAGTAGCCAGATGGGGCCCACTCATAGAAAGCAATCTACAGAAGTCGATTTACAGAAGTCTAAGTTGTCATTTACATTTATTATTTAATGTAACAAAAATATAACTTGTATAATTACACTTGTAACCTCCTAGCCTCTATAAATAGGAAGGGGAGATCATTGTAAAGGAGGTAAGAGAACACATACTAAAACTCTATAGAAATTTCATTAGATAAATAAAAATAGTACTGTGGACGTAAGGACCAGTGCTATCCGATTTTAGCTGAACCATGTTAAAAGGCTTTTGGTGTTGATCTGGTTCTTCCTCATTCTCTTTGCTTTGGTTGCTTCTTTGCATTTCTTCAATCGAAACGCAGCTTAGGGATGCTAGAACTTTTCCTGTTGATTGGGATTTGGGGCTTACCAAATTTCACCGTCAACATTTTGATGCTAGAGGAAGGGCCATCTGCATTCTTGTTGATTTTCTGTATTTTGGTCCATTTCCCGTGCAACCACAATGGTTGGAGGAAGAGCCACTAGAAGTTTAGGCATTCCGATTAACACTCGTGAGACTAACGATATGCAGGCCTGGCATCAACGTAAGGAGAAACTAGAAAATATGATGGGAGAATTAAGTAAAGCACTTACAGTACTAGTACAAACACAAGCTCATGGTGTGCAAAGGGAAGCCGAGGTCATTATGCCTAGAAACGTGCACCAACAGCAGGAAGCTGGATGCTCGAACAAAGCCAATCAAGAAGATACCTCAAATTGCTACTCACAAGAGCGTACTTCAGGTCACTGTTCACGTGGCCAAGAAGATAGGAGGAGCCATTGAGCTTCCAGTCAGCGATTTGGGACATTGTGTCTGCTGGTGGAAGAGTTGCTTCAGAGGGTGAAGTAGTTAGAGGAATGCCTTCAAGCTCAGGATAATCGAGGATATTCTGAGGAACGGTCTCCCTTCTTCGAGAAAATTGAGACGAAACCTCTCTCGCACAAGCTTAAAATTCCCACTATCCTGCTATACAATATGGATAGTGATCTGCGTAACCACCTGGACATGTTCAACGTCCAGATGGATCTTTAAACAATTAATCCCCTGATTAAATATTGTGTCTTTCCAGCCACACTGGGAGATATGCCTCGAACGTGATTCAGGAACCTCCCAGCTTGTAGCATCAGCAATTGGGAAAAATGCCAGGAAAAATTTCTCAACCAATACAGGGCGTTGAAGAGGCAGCTCGCTCCCTCCTGCCACCTCACAACAATCTTTTAGTGGAGAAACGAGTCATTGAAAGATTACATCTCTTGATTCAGGCACGAGGTGGAGAACCTATCTGATGAAAGCATCTTGACGATGATAACGGCAGGACTTTGCAAGGACAAGAAGTTATATAAAAGTATATACAAATCCCCAGTGGTAGATTTGGGTGAATTTTATGAACAAGATGCTAAGCAGATCAGAAGGGAGGAAACGTTTGGCCAGAACAACACTAATCAAAAGAGTGAGGCAGGGGGCTCTGATCAGAGCAAGAAGAGGAATAACTCTAGTAATGGCAAAAATAGCAATAGGAATGGCTCCGATGGCCAGCCTAAAAAGAAAGTCAGAAATGAGTGCCTCCAACATCAAGGCTGCAATGACCACTACGTATCCTGTCTGATACTTAAGATAGGATATACATAATAGAAGAGGACAAAAAGGACTTCGGGAGGCCCGACCCTTTAAAGGTTCCTTACAGGTGAAAGATCAAAGATGAATTTTGTGCCTATCACAACGAGGTCAGGCACGGTACCTTGAATTTCTAGGAGCTTAGGGACGTAATTGAGAGCCTAATCAAGAGAGGCCACTTAAGAGATTATGTGGTGTGACCTACAGGGTAGCAACCTCAGCAAGGGGACCCCAATCCGGGACAAGCTTCCATAGTGAGAACCATTTGTTAATAATGTTTATAAGCTAGTGCCTAAGCTTTCCTCTTTGTTTCTATTGAAAGAAAATTTTGGTTTACCATTGGCACTGCCCTAAAGCAACATTTTGCTTACATGTATACAATCTACTCTTTACCATTGAGTGCATACAGCTTTTTGAGGTCACATACAGTCGACTTTCTCAAAGCACCATGTGTACACTCTTTGCCAACTGTGACCTTTCATCTAGTTGAGGCACTATGGCGCTAAAAATATCCACAAACTTTT
Source organism: Saraca asoca (assembly GCA_026873985.1). Lineage (NCBI taxonomy): Eukaryota > Viridiplantae > Streptophyta > Magnoliopsida > Fabales > Fabaceae > Saraca > Saraca asoca. The sequence goes on from JANHAO010023948.1 coordinate 2,683, forward strand.
TGCCAACTTGGACCTTCGGTCCAGTTAAGGCACTGTGGCACTAAAAATATCCACAGACTTGTTGCCAACTACAACCTTTGGTCCAGTTTAGGCATTGTGGCACTAAAAATATCCATAGCCTTGTTGCCAATTGCGATAGAATTCATAGATTTCTTGACAACTGTGACTTTTGGTCTAGTTGAAGCATAGCTCACATGTGATTTATTATTCGTAGCTTGCATGTGATCTAATACTCAGGCGTAGCTCTCTTGTGACTGCCTCAGTGCCTAGCTCGAGCCTGCTAAGGTGCATCCTTTCATATGATTTGCTAGCCATCTGACTTGACATATTCTCACGGGGGCTGATTGACCAAGTGTTGATCTTTTCTAATGTTCTCCAAGTTATGCAGGAACTCTCATCTGCGGCCTATCGAGTATTCAACTTGTCAAAAACCTGATTTCATTAGGGAAGATGAGCATACGAACACTCGAGATGAAACTTAAAGAAAGTAGATGCCTGAAAGGCAATTTGATGGATCGAGATTTTATTAGTAGATTACAGCTCCCAATTTGTGAAGCACACTGAGAGCTGGGGGGCTAATGTTATAGGTATTTTTTTATCTTCATAAATGGGCTTGCAAAAGCCTAACAAGCAAGTCTAGATAGAGAAAGCCCAGCTCACTCAGAGGCTGAAGTCGCTGATTGCCAGCCACGAGCTCGAAGCAGAGGACGCGAGATGAGTCTAAGGTAGTAATCTCAACTCGCCAGAGACGAGCCTCAGATCGCATAGCCAATGTGTTGCCCTATGCAAGCTCAGGTCACTAGATATGAGCTCATGATCTCCTATCAAAGGTCAACAAAGACCCCGAGACAGGGGCTCCAGCTCACAGAATATATCATCTCGCCCATCTAAAGGCCCTACTGAGATTGAACGTGAGGCAAGCATCCACTTAAATGACTTGCAAAGCCAACATGCAAAAAGTAGCCAGATGGGGCCCACTCATAGAAAGTAATCTGCAGAAACTGATTTGTAAGAGTCTAAGTTATTATTTACATTTATTATTTGATGTAACAAAAATACAACTTGTGTAATTATACTTGTAACCTCCTAGCCTCTAGAAATAAGAAGGGGGAGATCATTGTAAAGGAGACGAGAGAACACATACTTAAATTCTATAAAAATTTCATTAGATAAATAAAAATAATACTGTGGACGTAGGGACCAATGCTGTCTGATTTTAGCCGAACCATGTTAAAAGGCTTCTAGTGTTGATATAGTTCTTCCTCCTTCTCCTTGATTTGGCTGCTTCCCTGCATTTCTTTAATCGAAACGCTGCTTGGTGATGTTAGAACTTTTCCTGTTGACTAGAATTTGGGGCTTACCAAATTTTACCGTCAACATAAGTAAAGTAAACCCAAACCATATTAATACATGGATAAACTATTTTTCCAGTAGTAATAGAAAAACAATTTATCCATGCCTATAGGAAAAGTAGTTTATGGACATGTCATATCACATGTGGATAAAATGGTTTTCCTATCACTAATATTGTTATTATTATTGAAACTCTTCATTCAGTGAAATAGACTGACGAAGTGTAGAAGAGTTGAAGAGTGACCTGCTTATACGATAGAAGTGGTCCACTGAGCACATTTTGATGATCAAGTTAGTATTTAGGCAAAATTTTAGTAATGTAGTGAAGATAATCTAAAGAAGAAATACCTCTAAGTATATATAGGTGTTGAACATGCCAATTAGCATGCTCTTGGATGAATGAAATGCGACCATATGTCCTTAGTGTATTGATAACATCAGCTAGATTCCAGCTAGGTAGTTGTTATAATCATATTATTCATGAATGCTTGAGTTACTCCTTTTGTCATGTGTTAGTTGGGTGGTTGATTCATTGGGCTCTTTAGCCAAGTCTTATAAATAGACGATTAACTGGATGTAGTAGGTCGATCAGTTTGGGTCTGAGATCACCTGCCATAACTGCTTTCTCAACTGGTCTTAGTTGATTAACTTAGGTTGATTGTCTAGAGACCACAGACTATTTTAGGTTGTGTCATTTGCCTTTTCCCCCTCGATAGGAGACACGGTTGCCCTGCCTAGAGACATTTTGTTCCCCTAGGCCAACTGTCACCTACCTTTTGGCAATAATGATGATTTGCCTTCTCAAAAGGTCTTGAAACTAGCAAAAGTTATATCAGTGCCATGGATCACCATTTACGCTATTCATTTTGCTTAACCTTAGCCGTTGGATCTTTTCCATCCATCTATAAAAACCAACCTAAGCTTCTTGAACATGATCTTTGCCTTTTGCTCTTAAAGCCAGATTTGTTGTTGTTTTATGTCATTTTCTCTAGCACTTTTCCTCGACTATCGGTTATTCCACCACAACTTTTACAAGTACTTTTTTCTACTTCTTCTACTTTTGTTACTTTTAGCTTTCTGTTTGCTATCTCTTTTTTCAAAATGCATTGGTTACAATAGTTTTTTCTCAATGGCAGTGTCTTGTACCTATCTACCTTCTTTGGTGCTGCACTGGAGAAACCAGTGCCTATCATCTCTCTCAACTTGGATTCTCTTCATTTTTTTTGTTGGGACTTCCTACTTCCACTTGACTGTTCTTGTTCAACTGTCATTTCCTTTGCTTCCTCCATTCTAACCATACTTTATTTTTCTTTGAAGGTGTTCATCATCATTGTGCTTTCCTACTTCATGTCTAGTGGATTGGGTGACCCTATCAACTTATCATCAGACTTTGACTCCTCATTCGACCTCGAGGGATACTCATTTGAACGCATCATTTACCACTTTACTCTTCCTTTTTGTAAGATCATGGTTAATCAATCTTGTGATGAACATAGGAACAAATGGGTCCATCTAATTGATGTTGCGCTAGATAGCGTACGAGATATTCATCTAGACGTGAAATTAATAGCCACTTCTGATGAATGGTGAAATCTAGATGTAATTCGAGAGTGAAAGAAGGTCCATGTCCATGAGAAATCTATTGAGAGAATTGTTTTTAAGCTTGCTAAGGAAGACATGTGACTGTCCAGCTATGACACTTTGTCCTTCGCGATGTTCTATAGGGATGTCGTCAATTCTTTTCATGTTTGACATTTTTTCATATTTCAAACAAGTGCCTTTTAGGTAATAAACATCTGCCTCTCTTAACTGACATGGAACACTTGGATTTTCCTTCTTTGTTTTAAAGTATTGAGGATCCACCTTAGCCTTACCTTAACCATAGGGTTTTTTCTCTTTTTTTTTTAACCTATTCTTAGTAAAAAGTCAAAGGTTGGGTGCATTTCATTCAAAGCCCCGACCAGGTTATTAAAAAGAATATGCTTACTAGCATTCATACTTGAAAGTATTCTTTTTTGAAAGTTTGGACAGTCGAGGGGTTTCATCCATTTTTTCTTCAAGATAAGGGGCCTCTCTACCTGGCCAAGTGAATTAAACCTACAAAGTAGCTCCGAAGCTACCCTTTTGAAGGCTTCTTGAGCAATGATCAATACCTCATTATTCAACTACTAGTAGTAGGGCCATTTGATGCCTAATCAGTCCTTTATACATATTTTATTTTATACTTTCACTTTTCCTATTTACTTTGTCTTTACTAACTTCTAGTTATTCTTATTTTATTTAGATTGTTGGCTAAACAAGGATGTGACACAGATACATCGTTTAGAGATAGATTTGATCGGCTTGTGCCTACTTCTGATTGTACCATGATGTTATCTATGAGATAACAAAAAGCTTTCTCTGAAGAGTTATCCAAAGGTAAGGAGAGCACTTCTTATGATATCCCTGCCTTGGTTATTAAGAAAATCAAAGTGGGTGCTTAGAAAAAACTGCTATCAATCGAAACCTCTAAGGGGAGTAACCTGTCATTTGTTACCGTAGATAACCTATGCTACAAAGATGCAAATTATGGCATTTTCTTAAGCTGACAACTGCTTTTCCTTGCTAACCAGGACCATACTGAAGAATTTATATTGGACCAAGGTTCTCTGTGCCTTCTGAAATCTTCTAAGGCTTAAATCGTTCGATCGGCCGCTTCCATCTTGGACACTATGCCATCCTTTGCTAGGAACAAGAAGGAATTAGTAGACACATATCCTAGTATGGTGGATGGCTTGAAGAAGAACATTGAGGCCAAGTCTAAGGAGGTGGTTAATTAGGATAAAAGTATTTTCAATCTCACTGATCGTATTGTTGAACATGTGAAGGAGTGGGATACCTTGTTGCAGAAAAGCAAGGATCCAGAGAAGTAACTATCCTCTAAGGTGTAGGAATTAGAGGTTAAGCAGGAAAAATGGGAAGAGAGTAAGGCATCTTTCGACACAAGACTCAAGGCTATTGTTACCAAAGCTAAAGATCTTAGCCATCCCATGTTTTGCAGTAGGTTTGCAAAGGCAACACGACAGATCTAACATTTCAATCTTAACATATTGCTCAATCTTTCCAAGACTAACAGAGACAAGCCTCTAGAGCAGATTCTCACAGAGTTATTCAAGGAATAGGCTTCTGACTTGTTTTGTTGTTATTGCCATTTTCTATTCTTTTGCTATAGTTTTGTTTTTTTATATGAAATACGTCGAACAGCTATATAAATAAAATGAGCTTATGAACCTTTATTTCTGAGTGTATAGTACTTCTCTTTAACTAGTTTTGTCTTTTTTGCATTTTGTTGGATGATCATTATTTTGGCTTCGTCGAGTTCCCCATCCAAATGAGCCTCTAACGAGCCTTTTATCTATCATTTTGCTTTGCTAATCTTCCACGCCTCTAAAGGGCTTTACCCTTGCCGTTTACTTTTCTTTTCTTGTCAACCTTTAGATGGTTTAGTCCTTTACCAAGTTTTTTTGGCATCAACTTATTTTGCACTTGTGTTTGAATGTCGTACTTCGTGAGGTTCACCTTACACATTTTTACTAATGCCAGGGGAGCTGCTCAAACTTTATTGGCAATGAGAGGTTCATTCAGTCTTTTACTAGTGTTGAGGGAGTTGCTCGATCTTCTATTAGTGATGCTCGATCTTCTATTAGTGATGACTTGGTGGATCTGACGACTAGTTTGCCCAGGGATTTTTCCTTCCCAAGGAATTGAGACTACTTAGGGACCTTTCCTTCCTAAGGAATTGAGACTACCCAAGGATCTTTCTTTTGCATGGAGCCTCGAGGGCTACAAGGATTGCCATCTCAAATATTCATCCTAATTTTCATTTTTACAAGCCCCCAACTCTATTGTTGTTTGTCACCATCTTCTTCGGTGCTTTTGTTTGATTTTTGGTTACATCACCATTTCTCTTGTAGGTAAGCTTTTGCATTGTTTTTTTTTTTTTTGCATTTTAACCTCTTTTTTCCTCCTGTTTCCTTAAAAATACACTGGCAACGATGATTCTCCTTTAACGACTGTGTCTCTCAGAACTATCTGTCTTTCCCTTGCATGATACTGGGGAGGCTGATTTTTTCGCTTTAGTTTTGCTTGTTTATTCTGCCATGCTAGCTTTTCACTTGCTCTTTGCTTTATTTTTAGGTTACTAGTTGAATAGGTCATTTGAAGATGGACTTTAAGCAATTGACGGAAACACATGCCTAAGCTTTGGCCAAGTAAACGCCTATTGTTCTACTAACCACTCGAATCAAGTCAATGCCAAAAGTTTTTGTTGTAGGTGGCTCTATTTCTCTTGACCTGGTGAAATATTTTTCTAGTTACATTAAGGCATTACCCCCATGTAAGTGAAAGGCTCCATCTGAGGGCTTTTCCAAAGGTAAGGGAAGCAGTTTGATAACATAAATTCAAAGTATTGGACCTTTCTAAGGTTAATAGGGATAAGCCCTTGGAGCAGATTATGGAAAAGCTAATAGAAGATTAGGCTTTGTTAGACCCTGATTATTATTGTTGCATTTTTCTCCTTTTTTTCTTTTTTACATATGTATAGACTAGGCTGATTGACTATATGAATGGATTTATGAACTTTCTAGTGTGTGTAGCACCACTTTAATTAACTTTTGCATGGTGTTCCTTTCTATGTATGCCTCCAACGGGCTTGGTAGTTTTTTTTTTGGTTGATTTTTTGATCATTTGGGTTTTCACCAGTTTTTTTAATTAATTTATCTTACATTTGTGCTTGAATGTTGTGTTTCAAGAGCTTTTCTATCTTTAATTAGTGCCAAAGGATTTGCTCGATCTTTTATTAGTGCCGAAGGATCCGCTTAGGCTTTTATTATTGTTGAGGAATCTGCTAAGGCTTTTATTAGTGCCTAGAGGTCTACTCCATCTTTTATTAATGTTGAGGGATCTGCTCGATCTTTTATGTGAGACTTATAAATGTGTCAATTTTCCACTTTCATTTCTCTTTTGCTTTGTTACGTAATTTGAAACTAGCAGCATTTACAACTGTACATGGTATGACTTTAGGTATGTCGCATTCTGTATTTGAAGAAGGGGTTTCTCTTGAATAGTTTTTAGGCAGTAAGTGTTGTTGAAGAGGCTTTCTTGTATTTTGAATGGCCCCTCCTATACCGTTATAATTTTCCTTTAGCTTGTGCCTTGCGCAGCCCATCTGCCCATTGTAAGACTAAGTCTTCCTTCACAAATGCTTTACTCTTCACTTTCATGTTTGCAATTGTAGTGACTTTCACCTTATAGTGCTCATTTCAAAACTAAGCCATTTCTCTTATCTCTATCAATATATCTAGTTCTTCCCTTCTCCTCTCTTCATTTGTTTATTGCTTCTATTGTTCTTTTCGATCAAAATATTGTCCAAGCTCAACTGGGAGAAAGATTTTGCTCTTGTATGTGAGCATAAAAGGAGTCTCGCTGGTGGTGGAATGCATGGTGGTTCTATATGACCACAAGATGCTCAACAATTCTTTTGTCTATTTCCCTTTTACCTCATTTAGCCTTTTGCACAGTCTTTTAGAGGATGATCCTATTTGCTAGTTTGGCTTGCCGATTTGATTGGAAGTGCTAAGTAGATGTGAATATTTGCTTAATTCCCAACCTTCATTTTGAGACATGTGAGATTCATGTTTTCATAAAGGATATATAGATGTAGAAATACCTTAGTCAGAAGTTTTGAAAGTCACTACTGACAAACTACTTTCCATTGTCGGATATGATTAATGCAAAAAAGCCATACCTGAAAGGAGTTGTTAGTAATTTTCTTTTGCTAAAGCTTATATGTCTAGAAAGTCTTCCTGTAAATGACATTTTTCTAAACGAACTTTTGTATGTTATTTAAGGATATAGTCATAAGGGGTTTTACTTCTATCCATTTGGTAAAGTAATTAACTACTACCATTACATACTTTAATTGATTGGGAGTAACTACGAATGACTTTAGCAAGTTTATACCCCATTGGTCAAATGGTCAGGGAGTGAAAAAGGATATATGTTCTACTGCTAGCTTCCTTTGAACCTTTGTAAACTTCTAACACTTTTCACATTTTTGTACGAGCTCTAAGGCTTCTTTCTTCATTTTAAGCCAAAAATACCCTGACTAAATGGCCGATGGTGTAATTGCTGCTTTCGCCATATGAGACTTACAAATGCCTTCGTGAATTTTCCTTAGAACATAATTGGCTTCGTTTGGCCGGAGGCACCTTAATGATAAAAGGGAAAAATTGGTTTTATATAACTACCCCATTCCAAGAAAAATAACCACCCTTCGTTCAACCTTTTTAGCCTCTTTTTTATCTTCTAGCAATCATCTTTCTTTTAGGAATGCCATGATCGAGGCTAGCCATGTTTCCTCTTACTCCGTACATGTTACTTCATCTATACAAGGGGATTGTAATATCTCCTGAATTATAGTTCTATTGTTTACCACTACTTTGGCACTAGCAAATTTGGCCAACGCATTCACATGCTCATTTTCTTCCTTTGGAATCCTTGCTAGTTCAAAATTGAACTCTTTTAGTAAGCTTTTAGTTATGCCAGCATACCTAGCTAGTATCAACTTTTTTACTTCATAATCTCCTTTGACCTAAGTAATTACCAACTAAGAGTTGCTCTTGACTTTCAGTGTCTGTGCCCTTACTTCTTTTGCTAACTTCAACCTGGCTATTGGCGGTATGAACTATGCCTGATTGTTTATTGCTTTAAAGTCAAATTTTAGCAAGTATTCTAAGACTAAATCTGTAGGTCCTTCTAAAATCACCTTTGCCCTACTGTCTTTTTCATTTGATGACCCATCTACATATAGTGTCCATGTTCGGTCTTCCAACCTAAGCTCCTCTGCCTTCACCAACTCTACCACAAAGTTTGCCAGTGCTTGAGCTTTTACTACTTTCCTTGCTTCATAGATGAGTTCATATTCTGACAACTCAATAGCCCAGGCTATTGATTGACCTACTAGATCAGGCTTTTATAGAACTTACTGAATTAAATTATGGCTTTGAAAGTAAGGTTTTAATTTCTTGGATGTTGATAGCAAGGTGATGACTGACTTCTCTATTTTTTGGTACCTTATTTCAACTCCATGAAATGTACGACTTATGAAATACATCAGTTTCTATTTTCCTTTAACTTTCTAGATAAGTACTAAACTTACCACTTTTGTAGTTGCTGTCAGGTATACATATAGTGTTTTCCCCGGCTCTGGTCGAGCAAGTATAGGTGGTATGGCTAAATATTTTTTTGGCTCTTGGAAAACTTTTTCACAGTTGTCAGTCCATTCAAAATTTTTATCATTTTTAAGCAACTTAAAGAAAGGAGCATGTTTATCGGCTGACTTCGATGTGAAGTGTGCAAGGGTTGCGACCTTCCCATTGAGCGTTTGCATTTCCTTTATCATTATTGAGCTCCTTATGTTAATTATAGCCTAACACTTAAATGGGTTAGCCTCTATGCCCCGCTTGATTAGCATGAAACATAGGAATTTTCTTGATTTTACTCCCAAACGTGCACTTTTTTAGGTTTAACCTCATCTGAAACTTTCTCAAGGTTGCAAATGTCTCTCCTAAGTCCTATCATTGCTAATCTGAACTTCTTGACTTTACTATCATGTAATCGATATAAACTTCCATATTCTTACCTACTTGCTCAGAAAACACCTTATTTATCATCCTTTGAT
>JANHAO010023949.1:0-11777 GCA_026873985.1 Saraca asoca
AATTTCATATGCCTTCAAAGGGTTTGAAGGGCATTTTGGACTTTTGCCAATATTTTGGGGGCCTACTAGGTCACACGCATAACGGAGAACAATATAGCCAAAGTTTAGACATATTTGATGTTCAAGGACTAAATCACAATTCGGTGAAATTGCTTGGGATGAAAATGAAGTTTAATGAAACTTCATAGGCTAATTTGCAAATTGAAAAAATTATTTTCCTAAGGCATGAAACGACACCATTTTGACCCAAGGAAATTGGCCAAAATGACGTCGTCCTTCTCTTCTTCTACGGGCTTCCATTTTGGCCGAATGGTTCAGCTGGGAGAGTGGAAAGCAAAGAGAGAGGCCGAGAGCTATCTTCCTCGGCGTACGTCCGGCGTCGCCAGATCGGAGGAGGAAGGCTTTTCCTTTCTGCTTGGTTGAAGAGTTTAGCTAAGAGGAGAAGTATTCTCCATGGGAGTTCTGGCAAGCCGAATTAGAAAGGGAGAAAGAAGAGGCCGAAAGTGTTCCGGCATGTTCTTCGGCCGTTCTTGGTCCTTTCAACTTCCAGAGACTTGCTAGCACAAGTAGAGAAGCTGAGGAGGCCATCTGAGATCTTCTCCAACGTGGATCTCCAGTGGAGGCAGTGCATGTGTGCTGCTTGATGACTAAAAGATTCAGATATTTTCGTTGCGATTGGAGCTTGATTAAAGGTTAGTCTTGCTTCCTTTTACTTTGTATTTGATGTATGTGATACATTGAAGCCTCAAACCAACGGATCCTGGATTGGGTTTGTTCGGCCATGGGTGTTCTTCACTGAAATTTTTTTTGAAAATTTCTCCCTCTTGGACCGGACAAATCCTTCAATATACACTACAATCAATTTGGGAAGGGAAGAAAAGATAAAAAGGAAAAATGGAAAAAAAGAAATGAAATGAGTAGTAAGGACCCAATTAGAAACTATTTTAAACTATAAGGACTCAATTCCAAATTTTAGTAAGTTTAGTAAATAAACCTTTTGCCATGTCATTAGGAATTAATTGAATTTTGACAATAAAGATCCAATTAGAAATGTTTTTAAAATATTAGGACTGAGTCCCTATATTTTAAAACTACAAATACTCATTTAAAAAAAATTGAAACTATAAGGACACATAGTGCAGTTTAACCTAAACAATTTATATATGGCTACATGCCTAATATTTGGCATATACTAGAGTGATGTCTAGATATACACATTGTATTGTTTACCTTGTGGCACCTCAGTTCTAAGCCAAATCTATTTTATTTTCAAGCAAGAAACAAACTATAGCTTTTACCTTTGATATTTTTCTGAGCTCTTGTCAATTTCTTACAAATAGTTTTTCTTCAACTTTTCTTAGAATAATGGTTAAAGGGAAAATAATGAAAATCCTAACTACAAGGAAGGAAAAATCTTCTAAGGTAAAGTGAAAAATTACTTATGTATATTCTTATGATGGAAAAACAATTATCTGAAAAATGAAACCTTTTTTGGTTGCTAACAAGAGAAAAAAGAAGAAAGCAATAAAAGGTCCAGGCGTGAAACTTGAAAAAGAAGAAATAGCTTCAATGGGATTCTATGAAGTTTACAGGGATTTCAAGCCAAAGCCAATCATGATTATTTTGAATAAATGTGATCATTCATGTTGCAATGAGTGTGTATGTGGACATGTGGCTACGATGTAAAAGACATTCTAAAGGTGAATTGTCTTATTACAAACTGCAATGTAAAATTGAAGCCAAAATGTTTGAAAGATGTCTAGCCTGAGTGTTACGGGGTGGTACTTCTCTAGTCAAAATCATGCGGCACATGCTTAGCACTCTTGGCCAAAATGCTAGCCTTCCAACAAGATATTGCAAATTTTGTCACCCATATAATCAAAATCCTATGCACAACATGTACAAAAGTAACATAAATTTATAGATCAAAGCAACAGAACAACTGAGTCTCAAGAACACTCCCATAAATAGCCTTTAGTGTGCAAAGGGACAACTGAATAGGGAGAGAGGGATGACTCTTTTTTATTGATATATGTTACATTACATAATTTAGAGTGTGTAGGGAAGACACCAAGCCAATACAATCCAATATCCTTTAGACTAGTGCCAATAAGCCCTAAATGAGCACCTAACAAGGCCCCAATGTACCCATGAAAAACTGCTGCCACTCCCTTCTTAAACAACATTTTGAGCCAAAGGTCTAATGGTACAAGTAGACATACTTTTTTAAGTTGACATAACATTTTTTATCATAACTTTGAGTAGAGATTTTATGCTATCTTATATGGACGTGAAGCTGAAAATGCAAGAAACGCTGCCATTTGCTTTCCTACTTATACTGGACAAGTGAATCATGCCAAAATTATCAATAATATCCTCAAAATGGGGAAAAATCAGAAAAATAGTACATAAGTCATATCGCTCTCAAATTTGAGCTACAAGACCTTCATGCTATACTTGATTTTTTGACAAAGTTTTGACACTAAGCAATTTTACCCCTCAAATCATTCACAAGATTGACTTGTGACACTCTTCCTCACTTAATGAATGTTAATGCCATCATTGATATCTCAATCTAACACAGCTCCTATGAAGGTTTTTAGCTTGCTTCACTTGAACTATTCCATCAGACTCTTCATAAAGGTATTTAGCTTACTCCTCCAAGCTTCTCCCTCGACCTTTCCAAGCTTGCCTTTTTGAGCTAACTCCACTTAAGGACTTTCAAAAAGATGACTCCCTTATCCTGACACAACATTAGGACAGTCTCCAATCCACTACTCATCAAGTCCTCCCTCGACTTCCTCTTTGCATTCCTCATTGGGTTGGTTTTATAAAAAATTTTACTGCCTCCATAAACTTAATTAAGCTTTCTTTGAAACTCGATTTTTATTGTCTCTGTAACTTGAATGCACTCTACCTTCATAGCTTGCATGTTTTACTTCTGTAGCCCTCGATTTTACTACCATTGTAGCTTGTTCATATACTTGGTGTTTGGGACTCTATTACCAGAGACACATCATTTCTAAAGTTCCATAAAACTGATGTAAAGCACAAGACTAATCCCTTGGTTCCAAGTATGCTTATATTAGGTTTGGCAATCCCTTGCACTTCACTATGCTTTTAATTGGATCCTTTAACCTAATTTGAATTGATACCCTCTGGCATCTTGGCTATCACAATCTTCTCGAAGTTAATGCTCTCTAACACCATGCTCTTCATGACGCCTCCTAAGTTTATACTCTTTAATGCTATCATTTTGGAGTTAATATTCTCTTGTATCATGGCCATCATAACCACTCTTATGAAGATCAGTGCCTACTGATGCTTCTCCAATGACATTCTATGATGTCTAAGCTACCACAGCCTACTTTGAATACATCCTCTAATGGCTCCCCTACTTTTGAGCAAAGAGTAGTCTGTCAGTTTATCTTGAGCATCACATTTTTGTGCACTAGCAAATGCTAACTCCATGGTCACTGCTACAAAGTCCATCTCACAACTATGATGCACTAGCTTCTTAGCATTTTGAAATGATCCTTCTGGACTATCTCTACTCATGTGATCATATCCTCTGACATAATCTTAGACTCCTTCCATTAGATTTATCCATTCGATGTATTCCTTTGGATGTTTTAATCCCATGGTTGTGGTGTGGCAATGCACTCTTGCATAATCAAGGCTTTGCCTTCTAGCTCTACCAATTGTTAACTTATCCATCTAGACATCGCCAAGTACTCTAGCAAGACCAAGGCTTCTCCTAGGGCTCATCTCGCTAGATAGGCTATCAATTCTTACATCCTTTTGGATGATTTGCATTCCCACGAATGCTATTATGAATGAATGCATAATCAATGTCCCTACTATAAAGCAAGCTCATTGAATTCTGCACACGCTTGTACCTAATGAACTAGTTGCATTCCTTCAATTGGAAAATTCTCACACCTTTGCCCAATATCTACCCCACCCTTTTGCTACCCTTATGGCCAAGTCCTTGATAGCATCTCTTTATGAGTTTAAAGAATGTTTGCTCCTTTTATAACCTTTATAAACTTGGACAAGCCAAATCTAATCCAATTGTTTATCTTGAGAACTCTTTCCTACCACCTAACTTTCAAGCTAATCCACCTTGTCTACCATGTCCTCTTGCCTAGCCATCCTTCCTACATGCTCTTTTAAATGCTTGGCAAGGCCTTAGGCACTTAGTAAGACTAGTGTTTGGTCTAAAGTCATATACGTGTGGCTACCCAATCTATTTTCTAGCAACCAGGCTCTGATACTAGATGTCACAGGTTGATAGCTCTTTAGCCAAAATCATGCGATATATTCTTACCACTCTTTGCTAACATTCTAACCTTCCAACAACCTTAAGCCACATTTAGATAAATAAATAAGGCATTGCAGATTTTATTGCCTATATAACTAAAATTCTATACACAACATGTCTGAAGGTAATATAAGTCTATAAACTGAAACAATTGAATAACTAAGCCTCAAGAATATCCCACATAAGTAGTTTATAGTGCACAATAGGTAATGGGCAACTGAATAAGGAGAGGGGCAACTTTTTTTATTAATATATGTCTTATAATATAGTTTATAATAGTTTAGAGTGTGTAGGAAGAGACACTAAGCCAACACACTCTTAGATCCCCTAGATTAGTACTAACAAATCTCAAACGAGCACCTAACAAGGCCCTAATGTACCTCTGATTAACCTCTATCAAACCATCAACATTCCCCCTAAAAAGTATATTTTTGCTAAAGACCAAATGATGCAAGTAGATTTTTTTTTTGAGTTGACATAAGGTCTTTTTTCATAGTTTCAGATGAAGATTTTGGGCTATTTATATAGATGTGAGCCAAAAATGCAAGAGACAAGGCCATGTACTTTTTTGCTTATACTGAATAAGCGAATTATGTTAAAATTATTAAAATACCCCTAAAACGGAAAAAAAATAAAAAAAATTATACACAAGTTGGATCTTTCCCAAATTTGAGCCATAAAGTGTCTATATTATACTTGATTTTTCTCTAAAGTTTCATGTCATATTGGATAGATTTACTCGCTTAAATAATTTACAAGATCTAGAGAAATCATTTCTCAACAGGCAATTGTGCATCGTGAATTTTCCATGGATTGATTCAACCACAATGTTTCACTTACAAACGAATTGGAAACATCAGTTTTGGTAAACTTGTGACTTTTCTACAAAGTGAATTTGCAATCAGAACTTACATTAGAGCTTATAATCCTTACCAGTAGATTTGGATTAATTGTAAGTTGACATAGAAAATTACGTCTTCCATTCAGGGATCTTCAATGTCCCATAGTTCTGATCTTTAATTTCTCAGTTTTTTTTGCTGGTTTAAACTTTGATTGGCATGTTTCTATATAGTAGTTATCTATCGTGGTGTTTACTGTGTCAAAATATTAGTTATTTCAATATCATAAACTCTAACACTTGTTTATAAATATATATATATATATATATATTAGGGAAAAATGCAAAAAAATAATCCCTTTCAACTTCGGCATGGTTGGATTTTATCCCTTTCAATTTGAAAATTTGGAATCAAAACCTTAAACTATATATAATTTTAGAATTAACATATATCATTCACTTCATTATTCATTTTATTTAATTACATAATTTTTTCATAAATTTTTAAAGTAATAATCATAATATTATTATATTTTGACTTGTCATATTATTATTTTTACATAATTTTGAACTCATTTTTATTTATGTAATTAAAATTCTATATAACTAATCTAATTTCTTTTGATTATATAACTTAAAAATTATATAAAAAATAACTTAGTTTGTCAATATAAAATAATAATATAATTTATATTTAAAAAGTTCATAAAAAATTATATAGTTTAATAAAATGAATAATTAAATTAACAATGAATGTTAATTTCATAATTTTATAAAATATAAAATTATGATTTCAAGTTTTTAAAACTTGGAGGATAAATTATAACCACTTCAAAATTTATGAAAGTTATTTACATTTTTCCTATGAAAAAAGGCAAAAAATAAAAAACCTTCAGATTTTATGAAGGTTTTCATTAAAATTGGTTGCATGTGGCATATGATTTTGGACTTTATGCTTATAAAGCCATTTTATCTATATATTCTCAATCATTTTTTGACCTTTTGATTCTAGTTTCTTTCTTCTTTACTAAACTCTCAAACATAACATAAATAATAATAGTATTCATGAAAATTATAAGTTATAAATTTAAATTAGGTCCATTTAGGTTAAAAATTATAAAAAAATTAGAATTTATTTGGTATAACTATTGGAATTCTCAATAATTAATTATATGTCAAATAGTTAATTATAACATTTTTTGGATATGTTTAATTGTACTTTTAAAATCTTTCAATTATCAATTATAGGTAATGTTGACAGTGGAATTTGGGTAAGCCCAAACTTTGTCAACCAAAAAAGTTCTTAAAACCCTAAACTATGATTTTGATTGATGTAGAAGAAAGATAGGGAGAGAGGGAGATGGAGTGATGAAGAACAAGAAGGACACTAGAGATTTTTAACGTGTTGATAGCCTAATCTTTGTAGCGTCAGTTTTCTCATGTCTTTTACAATGATTTTTTCCCTTATTTATAAAGGCAAGGGGTTACAAATATAATTTGATAAATTGTAAATCTATCTTTTTTGCTGCATCGGGCAATAAATACTAGACAACTTGCTGTCAGTTTTTAGAGGATGATCTATCGATTGGAAGTATGTGCCTCTGGCTACGGGCTAGACTTTGGCATTTTATACCCATGCATGAGATCGCTGGATGACTTATCGGTTTGTTCCCATGACCTTACTCTGGAATGAGCTGGGCCCTTGTCAGTTGAGCAAGTCCATTGGGCCTTTAATTAGCCTATTTGTAGAGCTCTAGAAATGCCCATAACACACAGTGAGCTTTTTGCAAGATGACTGAGGTGACATATTTCGACCAGCGGGCTAGAGCTTGTTGTCAATTGACATGGAGTTACTGCCTTGACTTTTGTTTTGCAATCTGAGCTCATCTAGTGCCTTTCTTAAATGACTTCAGTCTTTGGATGAGTTGGGCTTTTTCCAATTGGACTTGTATTATTAGGCTTTTACCAGCCCATTTTGCATAGATCTAAAGATACCCATAACATTAGCCCCTAGCTCTTAGTTCGTTATGTGGACTAGGAGCTAACACTTACTGGCAAAAGTCTACACTTGTATTTTGCAGTGTTGTCATTTCAAATTTCTTGTCTTACTGTTTTATCTGTACCAAACCATGCATTTAATGCGCATGCTTTTATAGCCGTTGGCATGATAGCCTTACTTTTTTATTGGACCATTTGATCAAGGGCAGCTAAACAGTCTCTAGATTCATTAGTAAAGCCAAACTAGTCTATATAAGGTGTGAAAAACCTTTTTCTTTTCCATAGAATGTCCTGATGGGTACATTAGATGAGCCCCCCATGTTTCTCATGATCCGGATCTTTGTTGAAATGCTATGAGGCATGTATGGCCTGTTGCATAAGAAGTTCCTATGGACAATTTCTTTATGAAGATTTGGATGTTCTGTATATCTTAGAAGATAATATGTAGGATGATATGGATAAATTCTTGAAATCACAGCTAAATAAAATATTGAGTTGAATGACCAATCAGTCATATTAATACTTCTCAATTAGCAATGAATTTAAGCACTAGAGTGCCTCAGCTGGTAATAAGTTGAGTGCCTAGGTATGTCACATGAGAGCTGCACCTCAGCTAGCATGAGATTGATTGCCCAGGTAGGTCACACATTGTTAACATAGATGGACCTCTGTAGATCGCACATTGTTAATATGGATGGATGGTTGCACATTGTTAACATAGATAGACTTTAGTAGATCGCACATTGTTAACATGAATGGATGGTCGCACATTGTTAACATTGATGGATGGTTACACATTATTAACATGGATAGACCTCAACAAATCGCACATTGTTAACATGGATGGATGGTCATACATTGTTAAGATGGATGGAACTTAGCAGATCACATTTTGTTAACATAGATGGACAATCACACATTGTTAACATGGATGGACCTCAGCTAGCACAAGTAGGTCACATGAGAGCTGCACGTTTAATTTTCATCAGTTGAATGCTAAAGTAAGTCGCATGAAAGCTATGTTAGATAGTAGATCGCATGCATACGGTGCTGAGAAGTAGGTCGTATGCATGCATTCACCAGATAACAGATCATATGAGTGCGTCTCTACTACCAATCTTGTTGCTCAAGCAGGTTGCATGAATGTGCCTCAATAGGCAATGAATTTTAATGCCTTAGTGCCTCAGTTGGTTTAGTACCTCAGCTGGTAATGAATTTGGTGGGGCGAGAACCTGCTTCTAGATTAAAAGGGTGAGAGTCTGCTTCTGAATTAGAAGGGCGAGAGCTTGCTTCCAAATTAGAAGGGCAAAAGCTTGCTTTCAGATTAGAAGGGCGAGTGCTCAAAGGGCAAGAACTCGCTATGGCTTTTTCAATTCCAAGAATATCTAGTTTCCTGTAAAACACATTGCTAAAAATTTATTCAAAGATCAATAGACAAAGATTTGAGATACTTTTATTGGTTTTTGGGTACCATCATAAAATTAATATATAGTCCTCATTGTGAGCATTTGTTTTTGATTAGGAGCCTGTTGGGATTATTGAGGTTGCTATTCTATAGGTCGCATCACATAGTTTCCTAGTCAACATTTTCTAATAAGATCCTCAATTGCATCCTTAAGTACTTGGCATTTTGAGGTATTATGTTTAACTTCATTGTGAAATGCACAAAATTTGTCTATATTTCTGAACTTGTTAGGAGTTTTTATGGGATTAGGTTTCCTGAAGTTCTCCCTATCTTTTTCTATTGTAAAGATGCTATCCTGAGCATCTGACAGGATGCTATAGTTGGTATGGCAACCTTAATGTTGAGGTCGCTTGTTCCTAGACTTCTTTATAATCTGATTATTGGAGTCGTCATTTGGACTCTCATTGCTTCTCTTTTTATTTTGGATGGAGTTGCTCATTTTGTCCTTCTGTCCGGACTTCTTTATGCCAAATGTCTCTTTCCACTGATCTATTTAGTAGCTCATTCATAAAACTCGCCCAAGTCACTCACTAGAGAATTGTATATATTCTTATATAGTTTTCCATCTTTGTATAGTCCCGCTAAGATCGCTATTAGGATACTCTCATCAGATGGATTCTCCATATTATTAACCTCATACTTGAATCGAGTAATGTAGTCTTTTAGCGATTCATTCTTTCGTTGAAAGATTGTTGCGAGGTGGCAGGATGGTGCGAGCTACCTTTTTAGTGCCTTATATTGGCTTATGAATTTATTCTGGCATTCTTTCCAATTGTGAATGCTGCAAGTTGGGAGACTTTTGAACCACATCTGAGGTATGTCTCCAAGGGTGGTTGGGAAGATATGGCATTTGACCAGTGGGTTGGCCATTTGAAGATCCATTTGTACATTAAATGCATCTAAGTGGTCATATGGATTGTTGTCCCTGTTATATTACGAGATCGTGGGGATTTTAAGCTTGCAAGGGAAAGGCTGCATCTCTATCTCTCTGGTGAATGAAGCCCTTTCCTCATAGCGGTCCTGGCTATTATGAGCTCGAGGGTGCTCCTCTAACTATTTTACCTTCTAGAACAACTCTTCTACCACTAGATCTCGTGTCTTGGATCTCTAGTTGGAAGTTTGTTGGCTCTTTTTACCTTCTTGGTCATGGGAGTAGCGACTTGAGCTGTGTTCCTAGCTGGACCTATTGAGCCTTTCATTCGATGTGAGCCATCATGGTTTTCGCGAGCTCGGCAAACCTCCGATCTTGTTTGTGAGTGGGAGGAGCGAGTTGAGTCAGTGAGCCAATGTTCTTCTATGGGTGCAGCGACTTTAACCTATTTTTGTGTGCTCAGGGTTTGTACTTGTGTCAACACTTTAACCACCTAAGTCATCTTTTTTATTGTATTTTCTAGTATTTGCTAATGTTAGTGCCACGTTTGCATTTCTTTAGCTTTGGAAATAATAGCAGGTTGGTGTTGAGCCATAGGGGGCAAGTCGGCAGTGATACCTATAGCAAGATGGCAAAAGTGTTTGTCGTTAGAAAGTTTGGTTCCTTCTACTGTTGTACGTGGTCTTCCAGCTGGTCAATCAGAGTGTTTGAACTTCTAACGCCATGGAAAGTTAACTAGAATACAATATGGGCCCTCCTTCTAACGCCAAAATATTGAGGATGAAATTTAGGTAAGCCTAAGCTCTGTTAATCAGAAAAGTTCTTGAAACCTCAAACTATGATTCCTGTTGACGTAGAAGAGAGATAGAGAAAAAGGGAGATGGAGTGAGGAAGAACAAGAAGGACATCACAGATTTTTAATGTGATTTGGCTAAAGTCGTTTGTTCAACCCCTACATCCACGGTAGTATTATTTCTAGGAATATGTTTATAGAGTTTTTGTATGCTGTTGATAGCCTGATCTTTGTAATATCAGTTTTCTCATCTCTTTTACAATGATTTTTTCCCTTATTTATAGAGGTAGGGGTTATAAATATAATTTAATAAATTGTAAATCTATATTTTTTGTCGCATCGAGTAATAAATGCTAGGTAACTTGCTGTCAGTTTTTGGGGGCTGATCTATCGAATGGAAGTATATGCCTCTGGCTGTAGGCTAGACTTTGGTGTTCCGCACCCATGTATGAGATCGCTCATTTGGTGATCTGAGCTTGCATTGAGAGACCTGTCAGTTTGTTCCTGGACCTTACTTTAGGACAGGATGGGCCCTTGTCAATGATCTAGTCCATTTGGCCTTTAATCAACCTATTTGTAGAGCTTCAAAATTGCCCATAACACAGTGAGCTTTTTGGAAGATGGCAAGATGGCATGTTTTGATCAGCGGGCTTGAGTTCGTTGTCAATCGACCTAGAGTTACTGCCTTAACTTTTGTCCTGCGTTTTGAGCTCGCACCTGGCGATCTGGTACCTTTGTTCAACAACCTTAGTCTTTAGACGAGCTGGACTTTTTCTAGTTGGACTCGTATTATTGGTCTTTTGCCAACTCATTTTACATAAATTCAAAGATACCCATAATAGGTAATAAGTTAAATCAAACTTTGAATGACTTTTATTTTTAATTAGAATTATAGAAAAAGAAATATTTATATTTGTACCTATATTATGTCTACTTTTTTATCATAATTGTCCTTGGGGGTATTTGATAAATAACTTTTAGCTTTTAACTAATTTCAGGAGTTTTTAATAAGTGTTTGGTAAATGACTGTTTGAATCAACCTTTTAGCCCTCAAAAAACTAATTTTAAAAAGTTAAAGATCCTAACTTTTTAATTAACTATTTGACATTTAGAGTGTAAAAAAATATCATTAGCTATAATCAATTCAATTTTTGACACTCTTACCCTCAATACACAGAAAAATCTTATATGAAATACACATAAAATATATTTTATGATCATCAGTTTCCTAAATAATTTATATGTATTAAATATATTATTTGATTCTTCTTTTTTATTTTTCCAATCATCAATTTATAAGAAATAATAACAAGCAACAACAATAATAATAATTAGTAATAATAATAAACTTATTTTTATCTAAATTATATATTTTTAATAAAAAATTTATAATAAATTATAACTATTTGTTTCTTAAAAGAAAATTTAATAAATAATAGATTATAATTATTTATTTCTTAAAAGAAAATATAACAATTATAATAAATT
>JANHAO010023950.1:0-11761 GCA_026873985.1 Saraca asoca
GATACTCGCTCACTCTATATTACATAATTGACTGCGTACACTTGCGTAATTTGAGTGACAATTTCATTTTAAAACTCAACAACAGGTAATATGTTAAGGTATTGGATTGCTTTGGTGATTTTTTGAAACTGCTACTTCTTAAGCCTCCTATGTCTCTGAGCAAAACATGATGGTAAGATTTTTATTTTAAAGGGTTGAAAAGAATTGGATGAATATTACTCTCTGAAATCCAAAATTGATGACAATGAAACTTGAAACCATAAAAACCTAAGCTTTATTTTCTTAATGTCTTAGCCATGGATTTACAATGAACCTCTCATGCCATTAAAATCAATAAATTTAAATAATAAAAATAGGAATGACAAAGAGATCTATATTATTAAAGAAAAAACAAGATCTCAAATTTAAGTAGAATAGAGAAATCCCAGAAAAAAATGATAAAAAGAAAGAATAAATAGCATAGAGAAGTGAAAGGAGAACCTGTGTGCTCTTGTTCTAGTAGACACCATCACAATTAAAAGAAATCTAAACAAATTGCAATCCTGAGCATTCAACAATAGACACAAATGCAATTAAACAAATCATAGTCTCAAGCAAAAAAATCTCTTTTCTAGTAGTGAGTGTTGATTGCTTAAATAATTAAAATTGTAAGTAATTATAGGTTTTAAGTACTAATAAATATTCTTAATTGTATGTCATAGGATTCTCTCACATAATAATTGATCTAAAGAGAGTTTACTCCATATGGAAGGATGAACTTATTGACAGTTGCATTGGGAAATCAAGAGCATCCTTATCATGTTAGTAGGGGTTAGAGGATGAGTGGGTCTTAAGGCCTATTTTGGAGGATGATTAAACATCATTGAGGATCATTACTTTCTATGGAGGACATTACTATAAAGATTACTGCTTGAGTGACACAAAAAATAAGATAGGAGAACCAAGCTGGGATTGAAGAACTCTGTGAGTGGAAGATGTCATCCTACCTTCAAAAGATGGGTATGCAACTACTTGTTCGCTGAAGGCTGGTAGATGATGAGGTAGAGATGTACCCTTCTCCCTCACCTACCAATGTGAAAGGTAGCTGCTCAAGAGACCTTAATCTATTCATTACTACTGGAGGTAAATGGCTATCAGTAAAAGCTTAAAGTTCCTTTATTATGTAAGTAATTTCTAATTTTTTTTGTGAAAAATAATATTTAACTTTTTCAATTTGGGTTTTTTGTTTACATAACAAGGAACCAAATATTAGTTAGCTCTGGCACCTAAGGACCATATAGTGGCATATAGGAGGGTTTTCCACAGTCACACCCTCCATTGCCAAGAACTGCTAAGCGATTAAGTGAAGATCATCATTAACACCCCAATGGATCAAACTATTAAACTAATGGTGCCAACAGATAAATTAGGGACAGTGGGCCAAGCCATTGGGATTTACTTTGTATGGTCGAAAAGTCTAATCATTTTGACTATAGAGGTATCATTTTCTATTTATTAAGTAATTTTTTTAATGACCTAATTTTACTGTATTTCTAATATCTAAATTTGATAATTTTATGTATGCCAATTAAGCATCTCACCAAGAAAGGAGTAAGCAAAAGAGAGAGGAGGTCTGAGAGGTTGATAGTAAGTAGACAAAGGAATTAATGGCTTAACTGACTCTGCCAAAGTAACCCTAAGAGATGCTTACAATGGAACCAAGCAAAAGGTTATTTGCTTCCTTAAGATGATGGCCAATGATGAATTTTTTTTTTTAAATTCATATAGATGCCAAGGTCATGAGTAATGAATGTGAAATTTTAGTGACTAAGGATAGCATCTTGCAATTCTTAGCCATGGAAAAGATGAATATATATTGCTTTCAACATTTTAAAAAGTGAGCTTATGTTTAACTTTCAATTCATAATTTTATTTTTATTATATAATTCAATGTGTTTTGTTAACTATTTTGTATATTTTCTTGTAGCCTATGGATTCCTATGTGCACAATTAATTGTACCGATAGGTTCCACCTTTTGTAAGAGATCATAATACATATCCCGAGTCTTGAATGAAAAAAAGCAATATGTTCTTGCTCCATTTGTCGAGACATAAGTATCTAATTGTTACAATGGATAAACGCTAATTTATTATATTAATTATTTGATATTATGTTATTATAAACTTCATTGGATGCTATGTGTGATTTATATGGAGAGAAATATGGTGTACTAGCTTAATCCCTTAGGACATCTGTCGCATAAAGATATCAAGAACTTAGTTGACTCATGAGTTGATTAGTAAATTAAAATTTAATTTTGGGATTTATATTATATATGATTTCCTTTATTAATGTACTAGTTTCTTGCATTAATTTGATTAAATAGATCTCTTAAGATTCATTTTTTTATGGGTGGCTATAGGCAAAAGCCTAATACAAAATTGATCAATGTAAAAAGAATTTTTTTGTTCATCTTGAATACATTTTATAACAATCAAATAATTTCAAGATTTGAAATGGTTATTTGAGTACACATTTGATTTGTTGTAGTGCCTTTGTTAACAAGAAAATGTAGAGTGTGAATACTTTGTATTGAGGTATATGAGTGATATAATCACTCAATTGAAGCAAGTCTAAGATCCATAAACGGTAACAAAATATTTCATTATTATTAGTTTAGCATTACCTTTAGCATTACTTTTATTAGTGGAACCTAATGAAGCCTACCATCTTTATTATTATTTTTTAACAAAAATTATAATCATGTCTTTAACTAGTGAATTTACATACTAAAAAATTGAAACATCTAAAGTGTTATCTAGTTTGAGTTAGGCAAAAAATGGGTTATGGTTCAGTTTAGCTTTCCCTTTAGGTGTAAGTAAAAGAAGATTACATTGTATATGTTTTGTTTCTTATTGCTTATTGTATTATAGGGATGGAGGCTTGGACATAGGCTGCATAATAGTTCTTTAAGACTATAAGTGGTGATAGAGGGTGTCTAAATGTCTTAGTCCACAGGTTGTGCTGTGTATATCTTTATAATTAAAATTATGTCAAGTAGTGAGTGGAATGGTTAAGCAATTATTAAATATTATTTAGTAATAGTGCAAGTGTGTGTGCTGCCTTGGACAACATTGCTTTGTGTGTGTGAGGGTTAATTTTATAAAAAAAAACTTGTGATAGTGTAGGTGATGGTATATTGTTATGATTTAAGTTTTATTTTATAAAAGACTTATGATAGTGTAGGTGATGGTGTATTGTTATGATTTAGGTTTCATTTTATAAAAGAATCACAAAATCTAAGGAAAAATATTGTTTACTCACTTGTGATATAGCTTAGTATACTTTATCCACCATTGATTTAAAGTGTCAAAATTTATCTACTTGTAGTTTACTCTATTAGCACATTGTCCACCTAAAGTATTTATTGTTATTCTTATGTCTAAGCACATAACTCAAATTAATGTTAGCTTTGTATAAACTTGTATTACTTTGGAGGAGATACCAATCTTTATACTCAAATTAATGTTACACTCAAATCAATGGGTTGAACTTCTCCTACTCAATTCAACTGTGTAATGCATTGATTTTAACATTGTTGTTTTATAATGTATTGAATTTTTTGTTGTTTCAATAAAATGTATGTGCGATATTATTTGGATGGTTATTTTCTGTAAAAATGTAGCTAGCAGTAAGTTTATGTAAAAATGTGGCATGTAATAGGCTTTTGTAAATGGAAAGCCAAAATTATCAAATGTCTATGCTTTTTTAAAAAGATGAATTAAGAGAAATGATGTTGGATTTTTAATTTAAATTGGCGTCCTCAATGCCTTAAAGGTCGGTTATTACAAAAAAACTGATGTTGTAAATTTCAAATTATTTTATCTATTTATGAATAACAAATATTTAATTTTTATTCAAGCCTTACTTGAATTTTTTTTCTAATTTTATTTATGAACAAAATTATTGTCTAATAATTAATATTTTCTATTCCCAATTAAATAATTTCATTTTACCAAGACTACATAATTATTCAAGAAATTAAATATTATTTAATGCACAAAATAATTCAAAATTTTAAGTAACTAGCAATAGGCTTATGTAAAGATAGAGTATAATGTATTGGTTGTAACATTGTTATTTTGTAATGTATTGAATTTTTTATTGATTCAGTAAAATGTATGTATGATTTTGGTCGAACAGTTATTTTCTGCATATGGGAAAGCCAAAATTATTAGATGTCTATTTTTTTTAATAGACCAATTAAGAGATATGACATTGATTTTTTTTTATCCAAAACTAACATTCTTATTGCCTTGGATGTTAGTTACTACAAAAAATCAATATTGTTAATTTTGAATTATGTTGACGATGAAATTTGGTTCGTACGGAGGACCCAAACTTCAGCTAATGGGAAATGATTCGATGCACTTCTAACTACATCCTGGTGCAGAAAATAGGGGAAGAAGGAGAAGAACACAATATTTTTTAACATGGTTCGGCCAGATCTGGATGGTACCGGATCCTATGTCCATGGTTGATTTTATTATTGGAAAAACACTCGTTGTATATAGAGTTTTACAAGAGTTTCTCTCTAATAAGCTCCATGGCTCTTAGAACACTCTCCTCTCTGGGTTACAATGAGTTCTCTCTCTCTATTTCTCTTATTACATAGAGTCAAATAAACACAAAGGCTAATCCTGCAATTCGGCTCTTGCAGGCTTCTCGTTAATCAGCCTTTGCAGACTATCTTCTTCTTGGTTTGTGTTTTCAACAAAGCTTTGGCTGGGAATGGTTCCCTTTGGAAGACTAGGCTCCCCTCAACAAGGCCTTTTGCCAGCCTATCCAAAAAACCCATACAACATAAGCCCCCAACTCGTAGTGCACTCTGCGGACTGGGAGTTAGATTTCTACTGGCACAAGCTCGACATGTCATGCTGAGTTGAACAAGTTCCTGTAAATCACAGTCTTAAAGATTTAAGTAGAATGAATATCCAATGAGTCAATTGACTTTGATAGCAGATATTAATAAATCATATGATTTAGCATAAAAGGGCTTTCAGCTAGAAAATCATGATTTAAAAACATATATCATATTGAATGACCAAGGAGGTTGCTTAGATGCATGATGAGCAGGGTGTTTAGAGTGTTGGTGGGGTTCCCTTCTAAGGTTCCTAGTAGAGTTTGACCCAGACACAGTTTTACCTTAAAAAGGCACCTTGTTAGGAGATCTTGTTCGCTAGAGGTATTGTCACATTTTTGGCAATTGCCTTGGGGTTTTTCTTACCATGGGAGCACGGGTGGCCTTTAGCCTCTCTCCTATGGGGACGTCTTAGCTAGCATGAGTTTGGGTGTTTATTGGGTGCATCTATGCGACCTACCTGGACACCCAATAATGCGACTTTAGCTCTGAAAGAAAGACAGAGTAGAAAACCAATTGGAATAAAACATTTAATGCTGGGATAAAAAACTGCATCCAGCTCATTGAAGCAGACAAGGAATGAGAACTTAGCTTTGTTCAAGTGTGAGCTATAATATTGTTAGAGCTAGAATGACGAGGCCCCCACTCTGGGTTTCTGCTTGACTCGACGCTGACCTCAAAGGACTGGAAGCATGAACTAGAGGTCATTTGAAGGTTGAGGGCAGGCGTCCTTTTTGGTTGCACTATCAACCAAAAGGATATCTCATGCTTCACATTCTGGTGTTAGTGTCCTCTTTGGTGTGGGCCCATTATGTGTGAACTCGGCACCTAATCAAGACCACATAATAGGGCCACAAGCTCGTCATAGGATTGGATCTCATTGCGAGTTGTTAAGTCCATCATTTAGCTCGATTCCAAAGCATGTCTGTACTGGCATGACACTATTCCTAGTTGCATGGTCGCATGGATTTTATGGTCAGACCAAATCACTAAGTGAGTGCTGCATGAGCCCCCTATTGAAGCTAGATGTTGCACGACTAGCACAAAAACTAGTCATCAAGTTACTACTGGCTACGAAAGATGAACTATAGCATGTTGTGAGCTCTGACGTTAACACAAATTGCAACTGGACATGAGCTCATCACGACGAGAGATTTGGGCTACTACATTGTTGTAGGCTCGGCATTGGAGTGAACCATGGCTAGGAACGAGCTCAGGATACCATGAGCTATTGCACCGTTACTTCATGGCAGTGGGCTTTGAGCTGCTACATTATCACAAGCTTGCTGTTGTGAAGACTGCTACATGGCGAAGCTCGTTATGGTGTGAACTGCTTCATTGCAAAGATCAAGATGTTTCACCCGACAAGCCTGATGTTGAAATGAGTTATAGCTGGATATGAGCTCGCCACCATGCGAGCTCTGAATGCCCAATTAGCTACATTCTGTGAGCTACCATAAGCTTGTTATAGAGTGAGCTATTGAAGGGACTACAAGCCAGACTTGAAGTCATCTTTATGCGAGCTTCTGGATGATTCAAGCTCGACGTGGAGGTAAACTATAGCTGGGTGGCTGAAAAGAACAGACTATGGCATGCTGCAAGCTTCATGTCGCAGCAAACCATGGATGTATGCGAGCTCTCAACAACATGAGTTGCTACATGATGCAAAGTCTGAACTATTACAGGGTCAAACTCGTCATAGCATGGCTATGAAGACTGGATTCACAGTTGGAAGCTTGCTGCTGTATGAATTGAAAGGGGCTAAGCTTGACATCATGCAGATTGTTGCATGGGCTGAGTTTGACATGGGCATCGACTGCAGTGGGGTGTGAGCTTGACATGGATAGCAATTCTTCACTGTAAGAACTGTTGTGTTGCGAGTCTGCTAGACTCGTGACCTTGCACACTGCCGAATGACCTCACACATTGCTGCATGGCCTCACACGTTGCTACATGGTTGAGCCTAAGCTTGTCACAAGACCTCTTCACCACTTGAGTGTGCTGCCGAAGCAAATTCTACATGACTGTGTGTGAGCTTATCTTCGAGTTCACAGTGGTGCAAGCTCGTTGTTGGTTAGATTGTAGAGTTTGAGCACATGGGTAAGAGCTTATTATTGCTGTATTGTAGGGGAGGGTAGGTCTATTGTTGAAGCATCTCGTTACATGGTGAGCATAGTTGCAGTGCAAGCTCATCTCCAATCACTACACACTGTGAACTCAACTTCACTCTATGATCTTGGATTCCCATAAGCTAGTGCTATGGCTAGAGAATGTGGGTGGTGGTAACTGGTTAAGTGGTAAATAAGGCAGTTTGAAGTTGAACAATTCACTGGAAAAAGAAGAGAGGTTAGCTGAAGGGCTTGGTGGTTTACTGGTTCGTATCCTACTCTTCGATGAAGGCAAGACCAAGAGCTTCCAACCAGAGAAACAATGGCTTTCGTATGGTGGGATTCAAGCAAACTAGCCATCATAATAAAAATTATCTAGGATGCAGGTGGAGTCCCCACAGATAGTGCTAAAATGTTGACGATGAAATTTCGTTCATATGGAGGACCCAAACTTTAGCCAACGAGAAATGATTTGATGGACTCCTAACTACAACTTGGTGCAGAAAATAGAGGAAAAAAGAGAAGACACAATATTTTTTAATGTGGTTTGGCCAAATCTGGATGGTACCAGGCCCTACGTCTATGGTTGATTTTATTACTAGGAAAACACTCATTGTATACAGAGTTTTACAAGAGTTTCTCTCTAATGAGCTCTATAGCTCTCAGAACACTCTTCTCTTTGGGTTACAATGAGTTCTCTCTCTCTATTTCTCTTATTACACAAAGTTAAATATACATAAAGGCTAATCTTACAATTCAGCTTTTGCAGGCTTCCCGTTAATCAACCTTTACAGACTATCTTCTTCTTGGTTTACGTGCTCAACAAAGCTTTGGCTGGGAATGGCTCCCTTCGGTAGATTGAGCTCCCCTCAGCTGGGCCTTTTGCCAGCCCATCCAAAAAACCCATATAACATAAGCCCCCAACTCGCAGTGGATTTTATGGATTGGGAGTGAGATTTCTGCTAGCACAAGCTCGACATGTCATGCTGAGTTGAACAAGTTCCTGCAAATCATAGTCTAAAAGATTTAAGTAGAATGAATATCCAATGAGTCAATCGTCTTTGGTAGCAGATATTAATAAATCATATGATTTAGCATAAAAGGGTTTTTATCCAGAAAATCATGATTTAAAAACATATATTGAATGACCAAGGATGTTGCTCAGATGCATGATGAACGGGGTGTTTGGAGTGTTGGCAGGGTTCCCTTCTGTGGTGCCTAGTAGAGTTCGACCTAGTGGAGTTTGACCCAGACAAAGTTTTGCCTTAGAAAGGTTCCTCGTCGGGAGATCTTGTTCCCTAGAGGTATTATCCCATTTTTGGCATTTGCCTTGGGGTTTTTCTTGCCATGGGAGCATGGGTGGCCTTTAGCCTCTCTGTTATAGGGATGCCTTAGCTGGCATGAGTTTGGGTGTTTATTGGGTGCATCTATTCAACCTACTTGGACACCTAGTAATGTGACTTTAGCTTTAAAAGAAAGAGAGAGAGAGAGTAGAAAACTAGTTGTAATAAAATGTTTAATGCTAGGAAAAAAATTTTCATCTAGCTTATGCAAGCAGACAAGGAATAAGAACTTAGCTTTTTTCACATGTGAGCTATAATATTGTTGGAGCTGGAATGACGAGCCCCCCACTCTGGGTTTCTACTCAGCTTGACGCTAACCTCGAAGGACAGGAAGCACGAACTAAAGGCTATTTGGAGGGTGAGGGCAGACGTCCTTTTTGGTTGCACTATCAGCCAAAAGGGTATCTCATGCTCCAAATTCTGGTGTTAGTGTCCCCTTTGGTGTGGGCCCGTTGAGTGTGAACTTGACACATGATCAAGACCACATAATAGGGCGCAAGCTTGCCACAGGATTGGATCTCATTGCAAGGTGTTGAGTCCATCATTCAACCTGATTCCAAAGCATGTCTTTATGGGCATGACACTATTCCTAGTTACATGGTCGTATGGACTTTATGGTCAGACCAAACCATCGAGTGAGTGCTGCATGAGCCCCCCATTGAAGTTAGACATTGCACAGTTGGAGCGAAAACTAGTCACTGAGCTGTTACTGGTTACCAAAGGTGAACTATAGCATGTTGCAAGCTTCGACGTCAACACAAATTACAACTGGACATGAGCTCATCACCATGAGAGCCTTGAGCTGTTACATTGTTATGGGCTCGATGTTAGAGTGAACCGTGGCTGGGAATGAGCTTAGGATACTGTGAGCTATTGCACCGCTACTGCATGGCGATAGGCTTTAAGCTGCTACATTGTTGTGGGATTGCTGTTGCGAGGACTGCTACATGGTGAAGCTCATCACGGTGTGAACTGATGCACTATGAAGATCAAGTTGTTGCACCCGACAAGCTCGATGTTGAAATAAGTTATAGCTAGGTATGAACCTGCTACCGTGTGAGCTCTGAATGCCAAATCAGTTGCATGCTATGAGCTACCATGAGCTCGTTGTAAAGTGAGCTACTGAAGGGACTGCGAGCCTGATTTGAAGTCATTCTTATGCAAGCTTTTGGATGATTCAAGTTTGACGTGGAGGTAAACTATAGCTGGGTGGCTACAAAGAATGGACTATGGCATGCTGCAAACTTCATGCCGAAGCATACCACAATGTATGTGAGCTCTCAACAACATGAGTTGCTACATGATGTGAAGTCTGAACTACTATAGGGTCGAACTTGCCATTGCATGACTCTGAAGACTGGACTCATAGTTGGAAGCTTGCTGCTGCATGAATTAAGAGGGCCTGAGCTCGACATCATGTAGACTGTTGCATGGGCCGAGTTTGACCTAGGCATGGACTGTAATGGGGGGTGAGCTCAATGTGGATAGTAGCTTTTCACTGTAGGAACAACTGCATTGTGGGTCTATTTGGCTCGTG
Source organism: Saraca asoca (assembly GCA_026873985.1). NCBI lineage: Eukaryota > Viridiplantae > Streptophyta > Magnoliopsida > Fabales > Fabaceae > Saraca > Saraca asoca. The sequence continues at coordinate 9,890 of JANHAO010023950.1, forward strand.
ACGTTGCACACTGTTGCATGGCCTCACATGTTGCTACATGGCCTCACATGTTGCTGCATGGTTGAGCCCAAGCTCATCACAGGACCTCTTCACCACTTGAGTGCACTGTCAAAGCAAATTCTACATGGCTGTGTACAAGCTTATCTTCGAGTTCATAGTGGTGCAAGCTCGTTGCTGGTTGGACTGCAGAGTTTGAGCTCTTGGGTAAGACTCATTGTTGCTGCATCGTAGGGGAGGGCAGGTCTATTGTTGAAGCATCTCGTTACATGGTGAGCATGGCTGGAGTACGAGCTTGTCTCCAATCACTACACACTGTGAGCCCAACTTCATGCTACCTATGGCCAGAGAATGTGGGTGGTGGTAACTGGTTGAGTGGCAAATAAGGTAGTCTGAAGTTGAATGATTCACTAGAAAAAGAAAAGAGGTTAGCTGAGGGGATTGGTGGTTTGCTGATTCATACCCTGCTCTTCGATAAAGGCAAGACCAGACGCTTCTAACTAAAGAAATAATGGCTTCCGTATGGTAAGATTCAAGCAGACCAACCATCATAGTAAAAATCAGCCAGGATGCAGGTGGAGTCCCCACAGATGGTGCCAAAATGTTGACGATGAAATTTAATTCATACAGAGGACCCAAACTTTAGCCAACGGGAAATGATTCAATGGACTCCTAACTGTAACTTGATCAGGAACTGAAGATGCAAGGAAGAGGTTGATCTTCCCTTGTGTTTTCTATTAGTTTTAAAGTTGATTACAATTAAGCTGAAGGTGTATTGTTAGTATATCGAGGCTAGGCAAGAGCCCAGTGAAATCTTGTTGTAAACTAGTTTTCAAGAGCCTGGTTTAAATCTTATGAATTGTAATAAAACAAGTCATCCAATTGAGGATTGACTCAGTGGATGCAAACTTCATCTTTAGTTTTAGGTGATGTTGAACTACTTTAAAAACCCCTATGTTTCTTGATTTATCTTTTATGCATCTTTCAATTTTGCACTACTTACTTCCTACTACATTTTTGAATTTCTAAATTTATGACATACTAAAACAATTTTGATATTCTATGTTACTTAATCTAAATAACTAAAATAGAATTCGTAACAATTCCAGTCATTTCAATACATTCTTTATCTTCCAATACAAAATGTTGTTGAAATACCTTGCGCAACAAGAATCCAATCTCTCAGGGTTAAAAAGTATAAAATTTACAAATGTAAAAAGGGCAAGATCCAATTTTTGGGACCCTCAGTTGGCATTAGAGTTTTGGCTCTTAATACTCTTTATTTTTCTTAAAGAGAATGGATTCTAGCTTCACAATTATTAGCCTTAGAGAGATTGTTAATCTTAAATTGGATATCTCTCAGCCCTATGTTTATTTTGATGTTGAAAAACAACTTTGATATTGAAAAACAAATCTTAAAAAATGAATTTTTAAAACTGTTATCATTTGCAACTAACTTTGTTTTTGATTTCAGGTTACAACTTAGTTGATGCAAATAAGAGAAGAACACTTATTATGTTATCTTTTATTTTTTAGATTTTCTTGTAAATAATTTCATTTAGGAAATAATCCAATCTTTTAAGAAGAAAAGAAGAAGAAGAAAATATTTTTAGAAAAACACGCTTTTTTTACAAATCAAGTTTTTCACACAGTAAATCGACGTCACATCGATTTACCTTGTCAATTCTTCAAATATAAATCGATGCTACTTCGATGTATTAAGGAAAATTTTTAAACATCAATCGAAGTCACATCGATTTACACAGTTCAAACTCATGTACCGAGACTTTTGATTTTTTACTACTCCAAAGTGAACATCGATGTACAGACTAAAGATTTTACACTATACATCGATGTTACACCGATTTGTTAGTT
>JANHAO010023951.1:0-11752 GCA_026873985.1 Saraca asoca
ATTTTTAATAAAAGTATTTTTGTTTCATAAAATAAGAAATTAAAAATTTCAAAAATAATAAAATTTGATGTTTATAAAATGGATTATATTTTTACTTCTACATATCATATTTCCTGACAACCAAACAACAACAAAGGTAATCACAAATAATTTGATTCCGTTTCATGACTGAACCAAACATTTTAAGTAAATAACAGTTTTCATTCCCTTTCTTCTTCTTATTTGATTCCATTCTCTTTTCCTTTTCACATATTGAATCAAACGGGGCCTTAGTCTTCTCATGATTATATATGCTAACTTAAGTTTCGGAGGGGTTTTGGTGATCATTAACGCCTAAGTCACCTTGTTGGTTTTCTCCAATCACATACCATGCTCTTCCACAGGAAAATCAAGTGCTCATTAGGTTTGATCTCGCATGAGAGTTATATAAAAATGATGAATGATGATGTTCTAAAGATAATTGTTTTAGCCTATGCAAGTGTCAAAGTTGGGGTGGCTGATGGATGAAGATTTGAGAGACACCATTGATAGGGAAGCTTTACATATTTTTATGGAAATTCTTCACAAGATTTGGAAGATAAGCAGATTGTGAAGCTTGAAATACTTGAGGTTAAGTGATTTCACAAAAAGATTGTTGTTGCACTTTGAAGAAATTGCATAATGATGGACTGAATTCATGATTCACGCACCCTAAATTAATCTCATTTAATAATAGGTAGAGTTTGAATATAAAAGATGATAGAATTTGTGCCAAGTTGTAGATTGTTAGTGTTTGCATCAAATTGTAATTGTCCAAAAATTAGTGATAATTTTTTGTTATGAATTCAAGTTGGGCTTATTGTTTGACAAAAATTGTAATTACTTGCTAATCAAGTATGCTTGAGTATACATATTTCCTTTGATCAAAATTTGAGATAAAAAAGAGATAATTTTGTGAAGTTACATAAGAACTCACAAACACACAGATACATATGTGTGTGTGTAGTAGTTTTGGGTTATTGTTTGTTTTGGAAAGAAAAAATATTTTTCTTCCCAGAAACCAGGAGGAGAAATTAGATATCATTTAAAAAAATTCTTGTATAATCAATCCCAAACTAATATGCAGGCTTTTCTTTTCAATTTTTTTTTCACTTGTAAGTTCACTCATGAATCTTATTATACTACTTTGGTATGTATTAAAAAAGATACATACTGATACATATTTTTGTAATTTTTGTGAAAATTTACTTACTTTTTATAACATTTTTAAAAAGTTGTAATTTTGATATAATAAAAAAAATTTGAAGATTTTTTTATATAAATTTAAATGAAGTATAATTTATATAAATATATACTTATATATACTTAATTTTTTATAAAAATATTGCAGGATTTTATATATATAAACTTATAAGTTTTATAATTTTTACGATAAACTTCCTTAACAAACTCTGTAAAATTTCTCACCACGTTTCGTTAAAAAACCAACAAACCACAAACTAAGCATTTGGCCAGTCGAACCCCATATGTCGTGTCCCTACGCTTTTCATGCATTTACGTGGAACCCTATCATTAAAGTGCAATCCAACACCTTTTTCTTTTACAAATTCTTTTGCAGTAATTAGAAAGGGTCTTCTTCTTGGTTAAGGAATCTACAATAATATATTCTATAATTCAACTGATCAGAGTGAATCTGAAACTTCCCAAAATTCTAATTTTGTTTGGTTCTTCTAGGAGTTTCTTGAATTCCCACATCATATTCTGTGTATGAATCGATAACGGCTGCACAAATGGACAACTTTCACTCGAAGGTTCTCAGGTATGTTCTTTTTCTTGTATGAACAATTCTGCATTAATTCTGAATTTGCTTTCATTCAAGTTTCATTGGATTTTCTATCTGATTCTTAATCTTTTGCAGTTATTTCTGGTGCACTGCTCTTGATTAATGGCCAAATAATAAACTCATTATATCATTTGTCTTTCTTTTCAATTTAGATTTTCAGAACAAATCATTGTAGATTTTCCATTTTTGAGAGGAATCTTGAAAGACATATATAGTAGTCATAATGAGCATTGAATTTAATTAAGTTACTATTAGATTCCGGTGCAATTGGATCCAATAATGCATGATTCTTGGGCTAAAATGAATGCTCTCTCTTCCATGTATTCCCATTAGGCCATTATTGCTTAGCAATCAAAATAAAAAATTTATTGCTCCAATCTGTATCACGAGAAGAAATAGTTCGTAATCCTTCTATTAATTGCAATCTTGGAAATTTGATTTGTAAGCACAGCTTAAATTGCAGTTAGGATCATGTAATGAGTTCTGCAAGTGTAGAAAAATGTAAGAAAATGCGACCTTTACAAAACAAGATTACGGCAAACTGGAATTGTGGAAGCTAGTGCAGTTTAAACCTTATTTGCAAAGTTAGTTGATTGAAAAAAAAATGGATTATCTCATCTGAGTTCCTTGGTTTTCTTGTTTTTGGAACAAAACCTTTAGGTATCTGAACTTAATAAGACCACTCACCCATTTCTTCTCTTGGGGTGTCTTCAATGTAATTATCTGAAATGTGATCAAGAATTCTTTTGTGGGAAAGAATTTTGTTTGTAGCCTCTTTTTGGATGAAAGTTAATGGTTTTTTTTAGAGGGTTGAGTTTGTTTGATGTGCATAGAACCTAGACAGTAATTTTGTATTGAGTTTTGCTTCTTTCCTTTTTTTGAGGATTACATAACCTTTTCTCTTGTATGAGTTTCCCTGTTTATAAAACTTTCTTTTTCTCAGGAAAAAAAAAAAATCTGAAATCTGCTACGAGAAGGATGTGATATGCTATTTTTCTATACTATTTGTTTAGAAATAAACGATTTAGGTTACAGTATTATGGATATGCAATACTCAAGTACCAAAACATAATATGCTATTCAAAATAAAGTTTCTTGTAACTATGTTAGTAACAAGAGTGGTAAGTAAACAATCATCCTCTTAATAAGCCTTAATTGCTTTTCATATTCGTTTTTGCAACTTGCCCTTTTCCCTATGTATCCACCACTCACTTTGTGTACATGTCACCATTGTTGTCAACTGGACTAGCAAAATGCACCATCTGCAGACTCAAAGAGGAGCAGAATTGTTGAACAAGTGGAATTTGTTTGTGGAAAGCAAACAAAGTAGTGACTCCAAGATGTGCATTTCTGGTCAAAATCCAGAGAGTTATGGAGGACTGGAATCATTTAATGAGTTAAAGAAAGTAATTGATAAAATGTATGCAGAGGAACTGTTAAAGGTGCAGAAGAATCGTCTTCACAAGGTGAAAACAGTGGAAAGCAACATCAAACCAATTACACAATCCAAGAAGTTTTGCTTTTGTTCTCCAACTAGCCATGAAGGTTCATTTAGGTGTCGTTATCACCGAATTAGTGCAGCAAAGAGAGCAGTCACTGCTAATAAGAGCAGTCTGAGTATTAATTCCAAGCTTACTTGTGATAGCTCAAGCAGTCTGAGTTTTAATTCCAAGCGTAATCGTGCACATTTCAAACCGATGCTGTCCAGGTTTGGTAGGACAGCTTGTTCCGAAGTATTATCTCATGATAGTCTAATTCAACAATCTGCAGTGGACTCTGCTTAAGAACTGAGCTTAAATTGTAGTCTGAAGTGTATGGTATGGTTTGTTTGTTAACGCTATGAAAACTGTCCCGCATAATAATTTTTACACTTGTATACATGATACAATTTAAGTTAGATTAGTTTATCTGGCTTTAAACCAGTGAAGCTAATTTGATTAAGTTTGTGTCATATGTGCAATGTGAGAAAGTATGTGAGATATATAAATGTATAAGTAACATTTTTCTAATTTGCATATAACCCCTAGAATTTTCCAAAACCCCTGCTTTTTATAGGGGCTAAGGAAAACTTCAGCCATGAAAGATGTTTCCAAGGACTAAGTGATGTAAATATTGGTCTCAATATGTCTTGCATTGGCATTCTGCCTCTTTCTGTCTTCTCTTTTACTTCATGGTTATTTACTTTAGTTTTAAGGTTACACCGCCAAACCATCAATTTCAACTTTGTGTGTTGATAATTGCAACAAACAACAATCTTCAGGAAGATGTAGTCAATAGATAGATGGCAACAAATAGATTTCAATATTATAGCATCCCTATATGTTCCCAAATTAATTGCTATGATTGCTGGTTAAGGTCTAGCAGTGGATTCAAAATTATCCCGCTAGTAGGGTAACTTTCTTCTTTAGCTTTTGTTTTGTTTACAATTTTTGAAGAGGAAGAAGTTGAAGGATAGCGGAAGAAATGAGATTCAGATTTCATTTGATCTCTTGTATGAGCCTTAACAACCACATCAAGAGAGTAACCAAGCTTCATGAGGTTCAAATTGAACATTTGAGGATTATAAGGGTCTATTTATTTTGACAAAACATATTCCGTAGAAATAATCTCATTTATATATATTTATAGTTATAAAATATTCAAATAATAAAAAGTATTTTTTTTTATTATTATATGACAGAAAATATTCTCTATTTTCAAGAGTTATTTTTTCTTCACTATCATGATATCATGCATTTTTGTTAATTACAGAATATATATAAATGGTTTGAAACGTCTTTGCTAATATACAAATAAATAAAAATTCTCTACGAAAATGTCTTAATCTAAATCAATTCCAAAGAGTTAGCATGAATTTATCTATTTCTGCCGGACTCGTAACAATCTCTCAAAATAATACATACAATTACTCCCTTTGATTTAAAATAAGTGAAGCACACTTTTTTGAAAAAAAATGGTGCCAGAGTCTACTTCAACATATCTTATGATAAATGTTTAAAATCATCCCTAACTAAACAGGAGTAGGTTTGGAAAAAAAAAATGGTGCAAACGTAATATGTTGAGTCAAAAGGTGGATTGCCCAAAAAAAAAAAAAAAAAAAAAAAAAAAAAAAAAGCGCTCCAATAGGAATTTAGTTTCAAATCTGTTGCAATCAATATTTCTGGCTTGGTTTTTGTGGTACAATAATTATTCCAGGTTGTTTTTAAGAAAACTACAAGTTTTGGTACTATTTGAATCTCGAAAAAGAAATTTGGTTAACCTAAGAGTTTAACTGCTTGAATAGAAGTAATTTCTTTAATTGAAGGTATAAATTTAGAAAAAAAAAATTAAAAATTACACAATCTCTTTTATTAGGATCTACAATTCTTTTTAGACTCATATTCAATTTAAATTTTTTTTTTGTATCTACATCTTTCTTAAATTCAACCTCGCAATTTCTTCAGAAAATTAAGAGGGGTTCGCAATTGGATGACCATTTCATAACTACTTGCTTCAGTTCAAGAGATTCCAAAATCTCACTGGTTCAGTTGGATGAGTTCATATAATTGACTAGCAATGCAACACCAAAATATTTCTTTTTTCTTCACATAGCACATTCATTATCTGTCTATATGACAATATATACATGTTACCAAACATAAGAAGTCTTGATCTTGCATTACAACACTGATATCAACAAAACGCATTCCGAACTGGTAGTAGACCACTGACGAGACTCAGAAAATGGCATCTCAGTACAATGTACAACAATTTCAAGTGAAAATTAAAACGAAGGAAAAAGAATCATAAATTTTAATTGAATAGCTAGGAAACTTGCAAGGCTCTGACTCGAGCAGTCAGTTCCCTAACCTGACTCCTTAGGCGATCAGGATTGCTGAAGAAATCAACGAAAACTCGCCTTTGAAGCCCAATCTCTTTTGAATGATGCTTTACAATCTGGAAGTTAGAAGGGAAGAAAAGTAAAGTTCGAGTTAAAATGAACAGATACAAGGTTCAAAATCATCACATGATTAGATTGTCCACCAAACTCCTAAACTGACTAGTCTTTCCCATTCAAACCTCCTAAAACAATTACTATATCTATCATGGAGCAGGAAACAGGTAACAGTTGGTCCAAGAACATAAAAATCATGACAGGAAGATTGAATATTGAGAAGAAATCTCATAAAAGAACTGAATTTTCTTAGTGCCTTTCATTAAAATGACAATAAATTTCAAGAAATATTTCAACATGTAAGTGTTAATCTTCTTCTTCTTCTTTTTAAAATTTTGAAAGTCTATGAATAAACAGAACCAGTATTCCACTTATTATTCCTTCAAACTTCAAGAGCGATAAGAAGTCCAACAAACAAGATTACTTCTTGTTCTTGAAAACCATTGACTCAAGAATATTGATTTAGATGACCCAAAGAAAGAGGCAAGGCACAGTGAGCAATGACAGTAAGAACTATTGCTGGTATACACCCACAAATGGTGAAAGTGTGAAAGACCTCAATATTGATGTCAGCACAAATGTCAGTAGTGTGCCAAACAAACCCAAAGGGAGAGAGCCTTAAAGAATCAGAGAAAGATTACCTCATTCTTTTTGACATGCTCTAATGTCACTTCCTCGACAGCAGCAGACAGCTTAGCATTAATCTTTTCCATCTCATCAAGCTCTTTCATCAATGGCTGAAGATATCGGATTGATCAGAACCATCATCAAATCAAATTACAAATTAAACACTGAAACCCAGCTGCCTTAGGTACATAATTCTACTTAGGGGGTGTTTGATTCAACTAGTGAAAATGAAAAGGGAATGGAATCAAATAAGGAGGAGTAAGAGTAATAGTAATGGTTATTTTTTAATTTGTTTGGTTTAACGAGAGAATGAAATTACACTATTTATGAGTCCCTTTCTTCTTGTTTTGATTGGATGGTGGTCAACGATGATAAGTAATGGTGGATGATGGTCAATGACAATAATTGGTGCTGGCCAATGTCAAGGATGATAGGTGATTAGTGGCCAACGGTAGTATGTAGTGGTAAACGGTGGTCAACGGCAATAGGTATGTGGTCGGTAGTGATTAACAACGAAATGTGGTAGTAGGCAATGGTTAATGGCAAAAGATAATCGTGGGTGATAGTCAATGGTGATAGGCAGTAGTCAACGAAGAAGGCAGTTGATGGATGATAGTCAATAACAAAAGGTGATAATAGACAGTGGTCAATAGTGATAGTGATGATAGATGGTAGTTAACAGTGAAAGGTGATTAACAGTGGAAGATGATAGGGAGCAGTGATCAATGTTAGTAGTGGTGGTAGACGGTAATCAATGGCAAAAGGTGATGGTGGGTGATGGTTGATGCTAATAGATGGTGGTGGGAGCTTTGCAAGATAAGGGGAGGAAAGTGAGGGGATTGTTTTTTTGTTTCTAGAAGGTGATATAATCTGATACCTTAAGTGAGAGATGAGTTTAAAATGAGAGAAATTCGTTAAGGTCAAATAATGATAACAGATTCTACTATACGTGAAACAAAGAATACTTTGTAAGGGAATTAGTTTTTGATTCCGTTACTTGCTCCTGAAATTCCCCAACCAAACACCCCTTAAAATGAATCAAAATTCAAATCAAATACATAGAAAAGAAACAACCATTTTTGTCCTTGTGTAATAAATGCAAAAATACATAGTGCACCTATAAATGGGAAATAATGGGCTTGGAATTAATTCTAATATTATACCCGAGGAGTCAGAATTGGCTGTGCAGTTGTTGAAGAAGCAAAGAGCAGTTGCTGCAGACTTTGAATAAGAGTGCACCTATAAATTTAAATAAATACAACATGAATGATATCTAAAAATTTTCTACAACCTTCATAAACACTAAATCCACAGCACTATCAGTCAGTTATTTTCAGGATCTAATTCATAATATATTCTATCCGAGAAGTGCATGCACAATAAAATGTAATTTTAGTTTTAAAAATACACTGTTGAATACAGTATGCCATGGAGGCTTAAGAAATCATTATTTGAGTACATGCAAGGGCTTCCATGTTGAAACTGAGACAGGGAAGATCAGCCAAGCTATGACAACTTACAGCTCATTAATACACCTATTTCTGTCTTCCGGAAGAGAATTCTCAAGATCTGACTGAAGGGTCATCAAATCTGAATGAAGAGCTGATATCTGCTGAACAATGCCTGGTGCAGATACATATGTTGATAATGCTGCTTGAGCATCTGAAAATCATAGAGCAGCAAGAATATAGACCAGATGAATATGCCTTCCAATAGAAGAAATTTTATTTATTTTATTTTGATAGAAGAAATTTGGAAAAAAGAGAGAGAGAGAGAGAGAAAGAGAGAGAGAGAGAGAGAAGGAACAAATCAAATAAGAAAAGCTTGCCAATCTCCAATTTGATAAGACTGAGAGTAAGCCCTTACGTGAATATACTTTCAAAAGATCTCTAATACCATGCAGGAAATGATCACTGTCGTGTACTCCCCCTTGTTCTTGAACATCAGATGCAGCTTGAATAAGGGCCAGGCAACGAACCTGCAGTGATTATGGAGCTTCATCAGAAGTTCAAAATTGTATAATCAAAGGTTACATGGTACTTCATAACATGATTTTGAAACAAATGATAACAAGTGACAGAATGACAATATAAGATATAGAAAGATAGCAGAACTCATATCCTGCCCTCATTTTTGGTTTTAAAAGACATAATGTATTGTTTCAGAAACATTCCATTTAGTAAAGTTCTATCTATTAGCGGACATTCCAAACCATTGTGCAATTTTATAGGGAATTTATCATTGACATAGTTATTATATAGTCTTGGTCTAAGATGGCAAATTGGGTGGATATCATATAGGTTGAGAGTATTCTAGAAGGTCATTCTTTATTGGCCAAGTTTCATTATGTGCTTTCTAGTGCTATTGAATTTTATTAAAAGGTGGCTCCTGGTGCAAAAATGAATAGGCTTTTTAGACTTCAATGAAATCAGCAGTCTGAAAAGTTTCTAAGACCCTAAGCCCTAGTTTTCTTCTAAAGTCAGTCTCGCTTAAACTTATTTTTGTTACCTAGTTGCCATCCTTTTTATTCGCACTGCATTACAAGGCCACTTGTTCCAGCATTGAAATAGGGCATGGCAGCTATGATGTAAGTGTTTTGCTTTGTTTGGGGTGCCATTGGTCTGCCAAGCTACATTGGAGAGTTTTCTGTCAACTCAATACCAGAGCTTTGGAACAATAAGGATAAGAGGGCTCATTGGAACTGTACAAAGTTTGTGGTCATGTAATGTATTTTGCTAGAACAGAATGCTAGAATCTTTGAACAACATGCCAAGCTGTTCTTCATTTTTGGGATAGGATTATGTTTCTAGCATCTTCTTAGTGGCTCATAGCCCATGATTTCTTTTGACCTTTGAACTTGTCAGATGTGGCATAAAAATTGGGCAGCTGTGTTGAACAAATTTTTTCTTTTCTTATTTAGCCTTTGGGCATCTTTTCCCATATGCTTCCTTATCTTCCAGTCATGTACTCTTTCCTCGTCTAATACGTAGAAAATATAAATATTTATTTAGATATTTTAGAGATTCTGTTTGTTACAGATTCATTTAGATATTTTAGGGATTGTGTTTGTTATGTTCTTATTTTTAAGGAACAGCAGTTGTATAAGATGTGTAGCCTATATAACCTAACCCTATGAAATGTATTCAGCATCTTTTCTTCTGAAAAAGATTTTTTCTTTCTCTCTTCTACTGTATTACTATGTTCATTGTATCAGAGCTAGGTTTGATTCAAGCCTAGCCTGGAAATCATCTGTTTGTAATGGCACAAACTGCCATGCCTGGAGTGACAGCCGGCACCAATTCAACCTCACTGCCCTCTAGAGTAAGTGCTGGGTGCTTCAGCCATCAGGGTCTGTAAACCCTAGCGGATTGGAAAATTCTCCAATTCAATTGACTGTTCACAAACTGAACAGGAAAAACTACCTGAAATGGGCTCAAGCAATCAAGCTCATGATCGACAGCAAAGGACGGCTTGGATATCTCATCAGTGAGACAGAGGAGCCAGAAAAAACTATAATGGCATCATCTTTCGTAAGGAACAGTTAGAACAACAGTATAGAATTTTTCAGTCCACACAATTTTCAACTATCACCTCTTCTTGTTCCTTAGCCCAAAAAGGTACTTATCTTTAACCCGCTGTCTTCAATGTGTCATCTATGCCCCATCATCCACGGGTAATAGACTCTGGTGCAACGGATCACATGAAATTATTTTCTTCTTATAATCCATGTGCAGGAAGTCAGAAAATTAAGATAACTGATGGGTCTCTCTCAGCTATTGCTGGGAAAATGTCAATAGCTATCTTAAATACTCTTGTCCTTCACAATGTTTTTCATATTCCTAATCTTTAATGTAACCTACTCTACATTAGTAAACTAACCCATGGTTTAAGGTGTTGTGCTAAGTTTCTGTCAAATTATTGTGCATTTTAGAAACTAGAAACGGGGAAGATGATTGACAATGCTAAGGAGTATGGTGGTCTCTATTATTTTGATGATGGAAGTCATTTGTGTAAGCAATCTAAGTTCTCTAGTCTTGAATCTTACCTTAGTTCTAGTGACAATGAAATAATGTTATGGCATCGTAGGTTAGGCCATCCTAGCTTTCAATATTTAAAGTATTTTTTTCCAAACTTGTTTCGAAATAAAATTTTATCATCATTCCAATGTGATGTTTGTCAATTAGCTAACCACCATCGTGCATTTTTTCCTGCTCAACCGTACAAAGCATCTAAACCCTTTAATCTCATTCATAGTGATGTGTGGCGACCATCCAAGACACCAACAACTTTTGGAAAAAGGTGGTCCATAACATTTATTGAAGATCATACATGCTTAACTGGGTTTATTTACTTAAAGACAAATCTAAGGCTAAACACTGTTTCAAAAATTTTTATAACATGGTTACACAATTTCAAACAAAAATTCAAGTGTTTCGAAGTGACAATAGAAAGGAATACTTCAATAAAATATTGGGCTCATTTTTTGGAAAAAGGGGTTGTTCATCATAGCTCTTGTACTGACATTCCTTAACAAAATGTGATAGCAGAAAGGAAAAATAAACACATTTTGGAAGTAGATAGGTCCTTATTGTTCATAACCAAGGTACCTAAATATTTGTGGAGGGGAGGCAATCCTTACTGCTACGTATCTTATTAACCAGATGCCAACAAAAGTTTTAAATTTCAAAACACTACTGATTGTTTTCAAAAACACTTTTTCAATGTCACGCTTTACCTCAAATTTACCTTTAAAAGCATTTGGGTGTGTTGCTTTTATTCATATTCACAATCATAATAGAGATAAATTAAATCCACGTGCATTGAAATGTATTTTTCTTGGATATTCCCGGACACAAAAAGGGTATAGATGTTTTGATCCATAAACAAGAAATTTTTTTGTAACAATGGATGTCACGTTCTTTGAATCTCAAAGTCTTTTTTAACACTCCTCTTTAGGAGGGGAATGATTATGAAGATTTGTTTTTTGAGATTGATATGAAAACGGATGGTGTGGCTAAGAAAAACATTGAGTTTATTGTTGATCTTAATATTTTAAATGTGAAAGAACTAGAGCCTGCCTTAATGCCTGAACAAGATATGGGAACTAGGACAATAGATGAGGCATGCTTCAATGATGAGAGATTATTTGGGAGGATCTACACCAAGGCTAGATGGATTCAAAATAATAGAGATGTATTTGTACCCCCACAAAGTCAAGAATCTAATTCGAAGCCCGATCTGAAAAACACAATTTGAAAGTCCAGGTAAAACTTTTGAATCTCTAGACCTTCCAATTGCTCTTAGGAAAGGAATTAGATCTTGTACTCAACATCCCCTTTCAAATTTTGTGTCGTACAAAAACCTGTCAT
>JANHAO010023952.1:0-11754 GCA_026873985.1 Saraca asoca
CCAAACAGATTTTTTTGTTTTCAAAAAACAGAAAAACAAGAAAACTGTTTTTAAAAACAAAAAAACAGTCTGCCAAACAGGGCCTAAGTTTTTTCTTACTCATTTTATCTCTTCTTTATTTGTATTACTCTATTAGCAGTTTCTATTTCTTCTTTTCATACTTTTTGTATTCTTTTTTTTTGTTTTCTATTTTATTTAAATATTATTTTTCTTATGAATTAAAGTTATTAAACATACCTTTGATATAATTTTGTTTATTTCCTCTTCCCACACTTCTAAGTTTACCAATTTTATTGTTCTTCCTTTTGATATTGAAAAGTTAGGGAGGGGATAATTGACTCCATTGTTTTAGTCTGAACTTAAATTCTTTTTGGAACACCTCTTCTATTGTATATATTCCTTCTTCTATTCTCCCTTCTAATTGTTTTTCCTCTCTATTAAATTTGATTGAAAGAAATTATTGCCTGCCAAATTTTCCTATTATAATTGATCTGGTATTGTTTTATTTTTATTATTATACATTTGTTGTTGTGAAATTAGAAGTATATTTGAGATATTACATATCTCTGTTGCAATTTCTTTTTTTGACTTATTTGTCTTCTATCTAACACTATGTTTCTATTTCATGTAATTCTTCCTTTCATCTCTTTCAGATTGTTCTGGAAAGTAATTACTACAAGATGATGTAGGTTTTTTTTTCTTTTTTTAGAATGTGAAACGCCATGCCTTGCTCTATGTAATGCCATGACTCTATTCCTAATCCATATTATACTTGGCTTTAGTGAGTTTTCTTCAGCTTCCTATTTCTCTGTTATTTGCATTTAGTACTCTATTAGTTTTCTTACCAAACAAGGAATACTCCATATGAAATTTGCATGTTTTCCTTTGTGTCTATTAGTTCTTCAAAAATTAGTTCAGAATTTTGTATATTCTGATAGAGCATGCTCTGAGTTAATGGAAGAGATCGAAATTTGTTTCCATTGTCAATTTCATTAGATCTTGCTATCATATGGTTTTGTTTTCCATATGTTTACTTTTGAAAGTAATATAATTACAGTGTATAGTAACTTGCCTTTATGAAATTACTGTTACCAATCTTATAATATAAACAATGATCAATGTTTTACACTTTATGCCAAATGTGTTTGTTTATTGAACTAAAAATGTAAGTAAGCTTCCCTATTTTTGATAATAATGATGTTGTTTTTTCTCTATGAATAATCTTGGCGTTGTCAATTTGGCCCTTTCCTAACACAATGACACTTGAATGAGGTCCCAAATTCAAAGCCTTTTCTTTTAGGTTGGTCTCTATAAGGTTAAGGAGTCTTTATTGTTAATAGCACGTACAAATGATCAAGAAACTTAAATATGGATGCATGTTCAACTCCACTATTTAGTTTTGGCAACTTTAACAATAGGATTGTTTAGAAAGTACTAGGACGAAGTCTTTTAGCTCTCTATTTTCCTTATTCCTTTCCAACAAGAAGATACATTACGAAGTTTCAATGGATAGATGCTTAATGTGTTTCCAATTTTAGATATTAACGTATGGATAGGTTAAATAGTGTATAGAGATATTGACATTTGTTGTTACAGATTGTTACAGAAGCTAGATCCTAGATAATATTATGTACACAATCTTCCCTTCTTACTTGTCTATAAGATAATCCATTGAGATTTTCAATTCCCTAACCTACTTGAAGTTTTACAATTGTTTTTTCTTCTATTTGAATACCATTAATGGTGCACTAATTGAAATATGATTCTTTAGGTTCATTGAGAAGTGTGGTACCCATATTGTTTCTGCGGTAAAGATGGGAGGTATGGATGTAATTCACATCAAGCTGTCAACAAACTGAGATCTCTACCCTGACAAAGTACAGAAATTTCTAAAGCAATTAGCTGATTAAAGGTTTTCTCATTATTTAAATAGAAGTTACAATGAAAATTCTACAGAACCAGATAAACTGAAGGTAAAGAAACAAAATGCATCACTATCATTATTAATTGTGTTATAGGAACTTCATATATTCTACGATTGGAAAATATGCCTCTGGTGCCATTCCTTACTTTCTCTTGAAAATTGACACATGTAAACATGAGGAAGAATTATGAATGAGAGTCTTAGATGAGTTAATCATAACTTTTAGCAGTATCCGACCCTTGCAAAGCTAAAAATTGCTATGCGAAATTGGTCCACTCCAATTAACTGGACTTCCTTCATACCTCTTCGTTTTCCTGATTGGATGATAAAGCTTCTCTCACACTTTATTTTAGGTATAGTGTCCCTTTTCTTTCGTATTAATTTCAAATGAATTCTTCTTGACTACTATTATTCTATTTATTATGTTTCCTATCTTCTATTTCAAATGAATTCATTACATGTCAGTCCCCTTTCCATGTTAAACTATGGCTGAATTTGATTAGTTTTCCTACAGAAGTTGAAGGCCTGTCATCTATCTTTGAATTTGTTATGTACTGAATACTTCAATCAGTCCACTTCTTAGCACTATTTACTTTTATATAGCTATCATTTGTTGTACTATTATACTTTATTTTCTATAAAATTATTATTTATTTGTCATTCACATTCTATGAAGTTAAAATTTTAACACAATGAATTTCTCAATATTGGAAGAAGTCTTTATTCTTTCTAATGGATTCTTGCAAAAAGATCAAGAATTTCATATCCTCTAAGGAAGCGAGGATGAAACGTGTTAATATCAGAATGCTGCAAAGAGCATCAAAGCATGCATCCTCTTTTTGGTATTAAAGTTTTCTTTTTTGTTTGGAAATTAATTTAATTTCTATTTCTATTTCTATTTCATATAATATAGATTTCTAAATTTTTTTATCATTTTTATAGGATCTGCAAGCTTTAGCTCTCCATTTATGCAATCCTTGAAAATATGTATTTCTCCATATGATAATATCTATTCCACTCTATCTGACAATGGTGAGAAATTGATATAATTACAAAATTAAAGTGTGTTTTGTAAAGTTTTAAATAACAATATCTTTAGTTTTAACTATGATAGGAAATGTTATTGGATGCAAAAACACGCCAATCATCATGCAAGGAGAACACTTATATAGGTCAAATGGAGACTGATTACATACATTCATGCATGGATTTTTCTAAGAATTCTATGCCTCCTTTCAACAATTCTTTCTCTAGGCATGTACTCAATATGGGCAAAACTAGGCATCGTCCACTTGGCGATATCTTTAATGCTACACTTAATTTGGAAGATACATTCAACTAATCAATTGATACTTGCAATCTGATTGGTAATTTAATAATTATTTGGATACATATAAATTCATCATCTTTGATAATTTTTATCATGTTTAACATGATTTGATATGTTCCTTTTTTTAGGTTAAATTAATGACTATGTCATAAACACAAGAATTAGATGTGATCAAGAAGAATTTGATGACCAAAGTTCACTCATGAATATTTCTACTTCAACTAGAATGTGTTCTAATATTTACATTCCACAAAACAATACTTTTAGCCATCTTACAGTGGAATTAGGAGGATCTTCTAATTAGCTTAATACAAATGCAACATATTTTCAAACTTCATTGCTTCATACGAATATTGAAGCTTTTGAATAGAGTGAGCAATCATAATTTAAAATTATAACTTCCTTTTTTTGAATAAAATTTATTATGAATACTATTGTGCTTACTTTTTTTCTTGGTATCTCATAAAAATGTTCCAATACTAACTCTTGAGGAGGAAGAAGCTTCTAAATTGAATGCAACAATCAATGGTATGCATGCTTCAATTTTTGGCATTAAGAAGTTGTATATTAACTATCATGCATAGTATTTTTATTGTCATATGTTATGGTCATTATTATCCTTTTCAGGTTATCTTAATTTTGGTGATAAGTATATCAATGCGAGTGGTGTGGTGCTAAAATGTGGTATGAAGAATGTTCATCTAAGAATAAGAAAGTTGATAAGCCAAAATTCTATCTTTGTTGACCTCGAGGCAAAATAGAACTTCCTTTCATGAAAGATCCACCAGAATTTCTTAAACATCTTATCTTAGATCAAGATTCAACAAGAAGTAAGAATTTCAAAGACAACATACATGTCTATAATACAATGTTCTCATTCACATCTGTGGGTGAAAAAGTCAACAAGTCTATGAGCAATGGGACTGACTCTTTTGTGTTTAGAATGTATGGACAAAATTACAATAGAATCGGAAGCCTACTTCCTAATGATGACAATCCTCCATGTTTTGCTTAGTTGTATACATATGACATAGAATGAAATTAATAATCTATCTTCTATATTTGAGTAATTGGTTGTTTACTTATAATGTGTTCTCCTTTTCATTATATTATTTTATTTCATTTTCAACAATAATGAAAATTTCTTCAAATTGTAGTGAGACCAATGGGTCGAAGAGTAATATTAATCCTTTCTTGATTGAAAACTTGAAGAAAATGTTGAATGAAGTGAACCCCTTTAGTTCAATCTTTTAGAATGGCAAGGGATATGTATAAAGAAGATAATTTAGTGGATATGAAATTGAAGTTGATTAACTTAAGAGCTAAAGATAACCATAACTATAACATTCCAACATGCAGTGAGGTAGTAGCTCTTATTGTAGGCAATGTTGCTTCATCAGGTCGAGACATAATAACAGGATAATGTAAATTAGTAGAGTTCATCGTATTAATGAGTTACATCCTTTATATCTTGTTTTGAAATATTCACTTATTTTTCCTTGTATTAAAGATGGATATCGAGTTGATGTCTTTCATCGTGAACCAATTTCAATATTAGTGAGGAAAAAGTGTCGGGTAACCATGTGTGAATTTTTTTCATTTAGATTACAAGATATATTGAACGAATTTTTATCTTAATAAAATCTAGAATACTTTTGCAACAATTTGTTGTTGATGTGTATACTTGGATATATAAGGAATAAAAAAAATCTTCAAGTTGATAGTGGTTTTAATCATTCTCCGTTACAAGGTGAAACTAATGTTGCATTTATAGAAGAATGAATAATTTTCCTCTCATGCTCCACTTGGGGTGCTAGATTCATGATAGAATGGCCATATGTGGATGGGTTGGATATCTTGACATATTCTTGACATTCACATGCAATTTGAATTGGCTAGAAATTACAAGAGTCTTTGATCCACTTGGATTGAAACCTTTTGATTATGTCGATTTGATATGCAGAGTCTTCAAAATTAAATTATGGCATATGATGCAAGATTTGCAAAAGGGTTCATTCTTTGGTAATTTAACAAGCAAGTGAGAAAACTATTTTCTTTCGTTTTATTTTATCTCCATTTCATAATATTTTATTGTTTGAGCATAAACTAAAAATTGAATGTTATTTTTTCTTTTATGGTTTTGTATACTATCAAGTTCCAAATGAGAGGTCTTCCTCATGCTCACATAATAACTTTTCTTTCTCCTTAAGACAAGATTCTTATTGCAGAAGATGTTGATAGGATAATATCTATTGAAATTTAGACTCATAACAAGATCCAAGTTTGTATAAGATGGTTAAGAATGTTATGGCTCATAGACCATTTGGTACTGCTAACACCAAATCTCCTTGCATGGACAATGGTTGGTGTACTAAACATTTTTTGAAGATATTTATGGATTATACCATAGTTAATGATGAATGTTATCCTTTTTGTAGACATCGTAACAATGGAAGAATAGTTGATAAGAATCACATTCAATTAGACAATCATTTCATTGTTCCATACAATCCATAATTGTTACTTTGTTACCAAGCTCACATGAATGTAGAATCTTGAAATCAAGACACATCAATCAAATATGTCTTCAAATATGTCAACAAAGGTCACAACGTTGTAATAACATCTATAGCTCAATTCAAACAAGAAGGTCAAGAAACATGAGAAGTTGATGAAATCAAGTCATAGTATGATTGAGGATATGTTTCTGCTTGTGAGTCATGTTGTAGAATCTTTGCCTATGACATTCACTTTAGGCAGCCTTCATTAGAGAGATTAAATTTCATCTTCCTAGTGAACAATTTATAGTTGTTGAAGCCTGTGGATCTATAGGAGAAGTAGTTAACAGAGAATTAAGCAGAGACACTAAGTTCATTGTATGGATGAAAAAAAAAGAAGGAAGACTCCATTGCTAGGAAGTTGACTTACATGGATTTTCTAATGGAATACATTTTGAAAGAAGACATTCGACAATGGGTTAAAAGGAAACATGGATTTTCCATTGGAAGACTAAATTTTGTGCCTCCATCTGTTAGAGAATTATATTATTTACATATGTTATTAAATAAGGTTAGATATGCTACATGTTATGAAGATATATGCACAACAAATGATATTGTGTATGAGAAATTTAAAAAAGTTTGTATGCTCTTAGATTACTTGATAATGATAAAGAATATATTGTTGCAATCAAAGAAGCTTCTTCACAAGGATATGGTCAATACGTAAGGAAAATTTTTTGCATTATATTATTCTATAATTGCCTCTCAAGACCTAAATTTGTTTGGAAGGAAACTTGGTCTTTAACCTATGAAGATATGTTATATATGTAGAAAAGAGCACGTCAAATTAAAGGTACTTAAAATGGATTCTTTTTAACTTCTTTTAAAATTATTATAATTAAATATTTATTTTAATTATTAGAATACCATTTTATTGATTTAGAATAAAATTTCTTTATAAAATAAATCTAACACTTATAGATTAGCAACTATAGAATTATGCTTTTGTTGATATTGAAAAAATCTTAAGAAGCAATAGACGTAGTTTATCTAATTTCCTCTCATATCAATTTTAGATATCACCAATTTAATCCACTTTAGAATCAATTGATAACTGATGAGTTAAATTATGATAAAGAAGCTTTAAAAGTTGAAGTAACAAACTTATTACATTCAATGACTTCTAAACAAAGAAAAGTTTATGACACACTGGTTGATTCTATTATTAAGTCTAGTAATGGTGCTATTTTTTTCTTTATGGTTATGGTAGAATAGGAAAAACTTATATAGAGAGAGCTTTAACATCTTCTCTAAGATTTGAAGGTAGAATTGTTTTAACTATAGCTTCAAGTGGCATTGCTTGATTCTCCTTCCAGGTGAATGCCCAGCTTATTCAAAATTTGCTATACCATTGGATATCAATGAGGACTCAACATGCAACATAAAACAAGGAAGTCCTTAAGCAAAACTATTAAAGAAGACTAATCTTATAATTTGGGATGAAGTTCCAATGGATCACAAGTTTCATTTTCAATTGCTTGAAAAAACCCTTAAAGACATTCTTTAACTTGGTAATCCAAATAGCCATACTCTTCCCCTTGGTAGGAAGACAATGGTTTTGGGGGGAGATTTCAGACAGATTCTTCCTATAATTCCAAAAGGCAATCACTTTGATATTGTTCATACAACTTTGGACTTATCATACTTGTGGAACTATTGTTGTGTCTTGACTTTGACAAAAAATATGAGGCTTCAAAGTGATTCATGTTCTCTAGCTCAACATCAACAATTGAAATATTTCTCTAAATGAATTTTGAATATTGATGATGGAAACTTAATGAACCAAATGATGGAAAGGTTGACATAAATATTCTAGATGATCTCTTGATTAAGGATTATTCTGATTCAATTGAAGTGATAGTTCATTCAATATATCTATCTTTTCTACAAAATGCTGACAATGAAAAAAACATTACATGATTTTGTCATTCCAGCACCAAAGCTTAGTATTGTTAATAAAGTGAATTCTTGCATGTCATCCCTTGTTGATAAGTAGGAGACTGAGTATTTTAGCTCAAACTTAGTATGCAAACAAGCCTAAATGGATCTTATCAAATTGATTTGTTGACAGTAAAAGTTCTCAATGGACTTAAATGTTCAAGATTGCCTAATCATAATTTGAAACTTAAGGTTGGTGTCCTATTATGCTTACGAGAAATATAGACCAAAGTGCTGCTCTTTCTAAAGGAACAAGGTTAATTGTTACACAATTAGCTAATCATGTATACAAGCTGAAGTGTTGACTTGAGGTTTTTATATCACAAGGGATTCTAAACACAACCCAATCCAAATGGCCTTTCAAATTACTAAGAAGACAATTTCCTATCAATATGCCATATGCAATGTATTTGCCTATGCTTGTATTTAGTTATGGTCAATTGTATGTTGTTGTCTCTAGAGTTACAAGCAAAGAATGGCTAAAAATGTTAATTCACGACAAGAAAACTAGGAATACAAATGTGACCACTAATATTATATTCAAAGAAATATTTCAAAAACTTTGAAACATTGAAAATCTTATGTAAAGTTTCGTTGTTCAGATTTATTTCATTTTTCAATCAAGTATGAAATATTTCTCTTTTCTTTGAATGATATCATTTGTCTAAAAGAGAACATTATATTTAAATGTAATTTGTTAATGTGCATGTCATCAATTAAACTTTGATTCTTTTTAAAATTATTCTTTTCAGTTCTAATTTATATATCAAATTTTCTTAATGATTGATAAGTAATTACAACTGGCAAAGCCCATGGGCTACATACTTTTATAAATATAAGATTAAGGAAACTATAACACTAGTTTAAAAGCTAAATAAAGTCATGCTTCTTCCATTACTTTATAATATTTTTAAACCAATCTCCAAGTAATGCACATCAATGGTACACAAAAAAATGCAATTAAGTGTATACATGATAAAATGTAAAGTCACGTATAGAACTAAGCTATGTGCTTGTTTGGTATAGTAATTGAAATTTTCAATAATTTATTATAGGTCAATAATTTATTATAGCACTTTGTAGAGATTTTTTATTGCACTTTTAATATCTTTCAATAATCAATTATAAGCAATAATCCTAATTAAAAAACTATTTCGATTAACTTTTATTGTAATTGTAATTATAGAAAGAGAAACATTTAGATTTGTGCCTATATTATGTCCACTTTTCTCTTCTTTTGTCATCATTATTCTTATCTCAACAATAAGGAGAAAAACTTCTATTATTTTCTCTTTCTTTAATGCACTTTCTAATAATTTAATACTAAAAATTTTTTATGCATCATTCAAATAAGAATAAATTATATATAATCAATTATCAAATGATGTTATCAAAAATAAAATAAATTTTTATAGCCAATTATTTAAAAATTAATTATTAATAATCAATTATCTCATGAGATACAAACCAGTCCTATAATTGTCTGTCACATCCTACCAACATCAATATAGTGTTAATTATAGGAGATTCTATAAAAAAAAAAAAAAAAAAGTGAAGGTGCAACCAATACCATCATGATTTGCAAATGAGCATCTTAATCACACTTAGCTTTTGATCTCCTAATCTACAAATTGATCATATTTAGTCTTCCTTAAATGTAATATTCTATTTTGATCCCCTAATATATAAATTGGGACAAATTAGGTCTAAATTGGTAAATTTCATCAAATTGAAGATAAAAAATCCTAATCAACATACAGATCTCTGAGTGGACTAAAAACTGGTAATTATAGGAAGAGAAAATGAGTGAAATTCAGCTTGTCACATTAAAAAGCTACAAATTATATGACCCGCCTATGACATGAAAACATCCACAATTTGAACATTATCATCATGTAATTTATTAATTTTCTTCCTAGTTATTACTAACGTAGAATTTTGTTGGAACTTTATATACCAATTATGACTTTTATGTTGGAATTTTCCTATGTAGGCTACCATAGTTTAATTAAATCATATGTTATTGGATTAAATGAATGTCATGCTATAACAATTATATTCGATCAATTAATTAAGTGATTAAACTATTAGGCCTATAATGACACATAAACCCTTAGTGAATTTAGTAGTGTGAGCCTTGTAACAGGGCTAATGATGACGAGTCAATTGACTTAGTAGAGTTATAGCAAGATATATCCTTACTTACACCCTAAATAGAGCTATAGTCCCCTCATTAAGGATACAAATTTCTTTCTTTCCCTTTTCTCTACTAGAGATTGTAAGGAGTGAACCTTCTTAATGAGCTTTTGCTATAATGGATTCTCAATTTGTGCCAAGTATAATTATCATTATTATTCTAATTAATTTATTTGTACAAATCTAATGTTTTATAATATGATATAATAGATTAGGCTAATTAACAATTTTAATTTATCCAATTTTCTCATAATTGGTATCAAAGCCAATTTTTATTTCATGTTACAAGGGTTATATTTGTGCGGATTTATTTTTTGAGATTTTATGTGATACATAATTTTTTATGTTAAATTATTATGGATCTAAGAACATGAGATTTATTTCTATTTTCTGACTTAATAGATTTCTAAATCAGCTATAATTTTTTAAAATCTTCTTAAGGTGAAATCATAAATTGATATGATTTGAATTTTTCTGGAAAATTCAATTCACAAATTCAAAAAATTTCAAGAATTTTTTTTAAATTAATTTGTGATTACATCTCAAGAGTTTGTGATGTGAAAAACATAAAAATCAATTTGAATAAATACTATTAAAAAGCTGAATTTTTTGAAATTTTTACAAAGCCATTCAGGTAAGGGATTTCGCTCCTAAATTAGACTTAATTGTCATATATTTGTTCAAATTGATTGAGATTTAATTGCTAGAATTATGAAATATACAAAATCTCTCAATCAATTTTGTAAAACTCAAACTCTTATAGTATCAATTTTTCAAATTCTTAAACTAAATTATTCCAGGAACTTGAGTTAATTTTAATTTTTTTCAATTACACAAGCAAATGACAATTTTTTTGAAATTAATAGAGGGTTTTGATTGAGAATGATATAGATGAAGAAACTCATGCAAGAGTTTTGAAAAAATGTGACTGAATGTGGCGAATTAAACTAGGTCCAAAATGAGTAAGGAAGGGCAATTGCAGAGCAATTAGGTGAAGAAGAAGGTTAGAGGTGTGTGCAGTCCATGTGCTACCAAGACAGTGACAGATGGTGATTCTAACCACACTGTTGACCTCCACTCTCTGAAGTAGTTTTAATGCATATTTTTCAAGATTTTTTGGAAATAAAATTATTTTAAATATTTCTTACCCAATTTATTTGATTACCAATTTGATATTATTTGGATTTGAAAATTTTACCATGGGATTCCTACATATTTTCCTACTTCCTATAATTTTCCTATAATTTTTTGCTATTGTCTAGTTATTATTTAAATTTTGCATAATTGTATGCATAAAATTTTAATATGTAGGAACTACATCACTCATGTTATTTGGGTGATCGGGTGCCAAATCCAATCAAGATTAAAAATTTATAAACTAAGCTACCTAAACTACTTGTAGTATAGGCAACACCGGGTCGAGTCCTTGGATCATTTTGGATGATATTAATTTGATTAAGAGGTAAGAATGAGGGGGGTTGATAGTAACTATACTAACAGCAAATACAATACAGAAACAAAAATAGAGGTAAGCAAACCAACCAACCCAAGGGAATTAACTAAACTTGAGATTAATGTATTCTTGATCACTAAATATTCATTCAATTATTAATCATATTTTCTGGCTTAAAATCATAACAAGAATCCTTGAAATGATTAATGAGTCATATGCAGAACTCAGCCAACAAATAATCCATCAAAATCTTAATGCATTATTTAATTTCTACCATCCTCTTTCTACAAGTGATTATTAATTAATAATCATATTAACATCTAAATCAAATGAATCCATTCAATTCAGAAGT
>JANHAO010023953.1:0-11756 GCA_026873985.1 Saraca asoca
ACATTTGAAAGGAATTTTCACAATTGTAGAAGGATAGTTTTGTCTATAAAACACCAGTCATATGACTTCCGTATAAGTTTTTTTTATAAGCTTCTCCATGAAGCTTATTAAAATAAGCTAAAATGGGCTTATAGAAGAGTTATAAGCTATTTTCATAAACTTAAATAAATACCTAACATTTTTTATCTAAAGTGCTTATGTGATAAGATAAGCTCAAATAAGCTGTAAATAAGCTCTCCTAAACGCACCCTATATAATAATTAATCAAAAAAGATTTCACTAATTATAATGTAATTATTTTCTAAAATTATAAATATTACACTTTGATATTATAATTTAAATTATAAATTAATTATAATAATATGATTTAATATTTTATTTTTAATTATGCATTTTATCACCCTCGTTGAGTTCAGAGTATTAACTCCATCACTGTTAATTTTAGGTAGTGTTTAGTTTGCAAAATCTTTTTCACATTTTTAGAAATATTTTAAATGAATGTTAGATTCTTATTTTTTTATTCAAAATCAGGAAAGAAAGACCTGTGAATATTCTTGGAAATGTTTTCAGTCCAATATTCTTCCAATATATTCCTACTAGGAAAGTGGTATTCTGCATTCTCACTACTGATGACCATTGTCGACTCTTACTTATAGCGGTTGACCACTGTCCATACTACCATCATTGTTGAACATCATTTACCCTTGCCTACTATTATTAACTATTTGCATGGGTCACCGTCCACCATAATCTATCGAGTTGAGTACTATCCATTGCTATTAATCATCATCTACCATTATCAATCACCATTGACTATCATCCAACACCACTCATCATCATTAATCAATCAATTTTTAAATGTTAAATACTCAATTTTTGATAAAGGTTTTTTTATTGTAATCTAACAATATTTTTAAAGATATACAAATTAATTAAAATACAATATTATAATATTCTTGTAAATTTTCTTAATTGAACCAAATGTGATAATATGATATTCTTAAGAATTACATCCCTAATAATGTTAAAATTACCAAAAATATATGATTTTGTAAACCAAACACCACTTTAAAATTTAGTACCCTACTTCTTCGTAAAGAGGAAGTATTTGACACTTCTCCTCCATAGTTGATTTGACCTCTTTTTTATTTTTCATTTTATTTTTATAATTTAACATTAAGTTAAAATATTATAAAACTAAATACTGTAAATCTTGTGATAAAATGTCATAAGATGTTATATTTATATTACAATTTAATTATAAAAAATTACAATCGCAATTTTTCCTGAAAAAGTTACAACTATTATATAATATCATGTAATTAAAAATATTTAATGTTGCAAGTTTTATATAATATCATGTAATTTTTTTAAATACATGCAGATTCTTATATAATTTGTTTAATTATAATTATTATAAATTCTTATATAATCTATTTAATTGCAATTATTATAAAAATCTTATAATATTTCATAAAAAGTTGCAAGAGGTCATAGCCTCATGCAAATTAATCATAAAACCTTGCAACAAAGTTGTACTCTACTTTGATATTTCTAAATATTCATGTGATGGCATCTAATATAATCGTCATGCAAGTCTTATATTTAGTAATTGCAAGTCATACATATGACCCATAACCTTATGCAAATTTATTATAAAATTATGCAATAAAGCACTATTTATTACAATACTTCTATATACTCATATATATATGCAGATATTATGTTACTACTTGCAAACATAATAGCATCCAATATACTTGTCGTGCAAGTTATACATTAATTCCCGCAAGACATACATATCTCATAACGTCGTGCAAGTCTATCGTAAAACCTTGCAATAAAGTTATACTCTAATTTAATATTTCTAAATACACATGCACATGCAAATCTTATGTCACTACTTACAAATATAATGGCATCCAATACAATTCTCATGCAAGTCTTATATTAGTTATCACAAGGCATATATATGAACTTTAATTTTATGCAAGTTTATCATAAAATCGTGCAATAAAGTCACTCTCTACTGCAATACTTCCATATACTCATATATATGCAAATCTTATGTTACTACTTGTGAACATAATAATATCCAATATAGTTGTCATACAAGTTATACATTAGTTATTGCAAGACATACATATCTCATAACCTCGTGCAAGTCTACCTCAAAATCATGTAATATAGTCATACTCTAATGCAAGCTTTCTATATTTCTATGTAGATACAAATCTTATGTTACTATTTGTGGACATCATGGCATCTAATATAACCATCATACAAGTTACATATTAGTTATTGCAAGGTATGCATATGTCCATGCAAATTTATCATAAATCATATTATATATTCATACAAATTTCTTATATAATATTTTATGAAAAAATTATAAAATCTAATAAAAATTACAAAATATTATATCGTAGCTACTTTTTAAAGATAATACCGAAGCAAATCCTTATATTTTAACAAATCATATGTTTAGAAATCTTTATTGAAAAAAAAAAATTACTAAAGTCTAGAACGTAACGTGAAAAATACAAATAGACAATAGCGCAGTGAAATTAATATTTTTTCCTTTCTTGTGAGAAGAATTAGGAAACTGTTAGATTGGTATATCAATGTGATAATCAAATATAAACATAATTAAATATTTGGTGATATAATCGGGGAGGTTTCTATGGCACAAACCCCCAATTTTTGTATGTTACATAAAGTTTGCAACACCTGATTTTGGTCACATGTAAATGATTTCAAAGGAAAAAAAAAACAGAAGACTACAAACCTCCTTCTACTCTTAAAGCCTGCTGCCATTTCTTTGTTAACTGAGCTTAATAAGGGTGGCGTTAATAAATTATATTTGAAATAATAATGTTTACTAAAGTCATTTCTTTACAAAATTAATCTTATCTTCAATATCTTAATTTTTTTTTTACTAACCATTTTTTAAACATGTATGAGAATTGAAAAATGTCAAAAATTAAAAAAATAATAATTAGAATTTCATGACAACTCTATATTATGAGAAAGATTTGTATATGTATTATTTTTGAACAAAAATACAAACGTCAATTGATTATTAATTTCAAACCTCAACCAATATAATAAATAAATATGTTGCTAAAATTGTTATTTCTTTAATAAGACACAAAATGTACATTGAATTTCTTATTGGTTTCAAATATTCTGAAACTTAGACAATAAAATTTATATTTTAATAAAAAAGTAAGATGTTGCATATTTTTAAAGTTTAAAAGAATAATATATAATTTAATAAAAATTTATAGATATATAAATTACTTCTCACTTTTTAGTATTAAATTATTAAAAAATGTAATGAAGAAAGAGAGGATAATGAGAGTCTTTGGTCTTATTGTTAGAATAAAAATAATGATGATAAAAAGAAAAAAAATTAGAATAATATATGTATAAATCTTAATGTTTATCTTTTTATAATCTCGATTAGAATAAAAGCTACTTAAAGTTGTTTGTAATTTAATTAGAATTATTGCTGATTGATAGGTGAAAGATTTGAGAGTTTTTTTGCTTGTGAAATATGAGAAATGTCTAGTTTATGCAATTGATATTTTTGTTGAGAAATTAGAATTTGTTTCATACAGAAAATTAATTATAAACATAATTGATCATAAAAGTGCAATAAAACATATTTAAAAAATGATATAACTAATTATTAGATCTATAATTAATTATTGATTCAAATCATTCTCAAATTTGAGTCACAAAATTTATATATTGTGAATTTTTCTATAAAATTTTATGTCAAAATTAGTATGTTTATTCTCTTAAATTATTACAAGATGAACATTAGATGTTACTTTTAAGAATTAACAGTTTATAAAATTATATATTCATAAAAAAATAAATGGAACGAGATAATTTATATTTTTCTATCCAGTTTTTGTCAAAACAGTAAATGGGCCCAAATACACCTCAATTATTGGCTTTCCTCTGGATCGGGTGCTCGGATACCCGATAACGGCTCCATTGAGGAGAACGGGCACTGCTGGTTTGGAAATTTCCCGAACGAGGAAATAAAATGCCCTTCTCCCCCTCTTCTTTTTCTTTTTTCTGCCCTAATTTGACAACCCAGGCTATAAGGAGATTGCGGTAAGCAATCAACGATTCTCTTCTTTTTATTAGCAATTTTTGTTTTCTTTCGATTCTACGTGTTGCATCCATGAATACGTTTGTTAATTTCATCAGCGCAAATTATCTTTTTGTTACTTGTTATTTCATCATTCTGGAGATTATGCCCCGACGTGTCGTAGTTAGGGCTTCCTCTGGCGGTTTTGCGATACCAGGGTTAGATATAATTCGAAGATCTTCATCTGAATAGCAATTCTGGGAACAAAGCATCAAAATTTTGTTCAGTGCCAGCTAATTGTTCATCTAATCGCTCAATTTTAGCTTTTGAGAAAAGATTTTAAAGTTTTTTATACAAGGGTATTGGCTCATTCCTTGTTTCCTGCATCCCTCGATACACAGTGTCAGTTACAGTAGCGAGAAACTCATTGATTATTTTCTAACATTAATTTTGCATTCTCTCTTGGTACCCACAGAGCAGCCTTCAATAAAAGCCCTCAGATTTGCGCTTTCAGGCATCAAATTCTTGTAACTGGTGATTGAATAGCTATCTTTCAAACGACAATGCGGGGCTATGATAGAGAAGTAAGCAATATCTACTTTATGGCTAAAAGTTTATTTTTTTTGCTAGCTTGTCTTCATTTTCCATTTTTTTTTCCTCCTCATTTTGGATGGTACTTGTTTTATGCCTCATATTCCTCTTTTAATTCTTATTTGTAGGAATTTCAAGACTATGATGATTATGAGGATGAGGGACAAGAGATGGAGGATGAAAATGAGGAAGGAGGGGAGGAGGATGAATACGAAGAGGAACCAGAGCCTCGGAAGCCAACAAAAGAGGAAATGGATTACCTTGAATTGAGGAAGCGATTGAAAGAATCAATTAGAAAGCAGATGAAGAAGGAGAGTAGTACTTCCCTTTCTGATTCCAGTGATAGAAAGAACAAACTTCCTTATGATAAGTGAGTGTGGCAACCATCTTATTTCATGTATTGCATCTGAGGATTAGATTATAATCTCATCATAGCCGTTGTGATTGATTTTTGCCGCTATTTGTGGTGTTTGATGGCCATATAACATTCGATGTATAGAACAAAAGCAATGAACAGCTCAGGCTGTTAGCTGCCCATCTATATGCAAAATACCACAGGTGCTTATGTTGATGCTTCGTGGCCATATGATCTTGATATACTATGGAGTTAAGAACTTGTTGTTCCCGGTGTTTGGTATATTTTTTTGGGCCGTAGGTTTATCAAAATTTTCTTTTTGTTTGTGTAGGTAAACACACGTTGTATTAATCACACTTGTTTTATACAGATCAGTGATATGGTTTGTGTTTGCTTAGCATGTTGAAGTGGTTTATGAAACTTGCTAACAGGGATAATTCTTGTAATGTTTTTATCCAATGTTGCAGTTATGGGTCCTTTTTTGGTCCTTCTCAGCCTGTTATTGCACAAAGAGTCATCCAAGAGAGCAAGTCATTGCTGGAAAACCAGCATTTGGCATCTAGGCTTGTCAACCCTCATCAAATTGTATGGATTCAGGATCCCTGTTTTGTCATTCCTTTCAATCTTTTTTCATCAAACTTTTACATGGGTTCGATCTTCCTGTTTCTGTAACTACTTTTTCTAGTTAACCTCCACTTGATGAAATTATCTGTACACCAAGATCCATGTATTACATATCTACTGAGTTTTTCTCACTATTTGGAAGATATGCTGAAGACTTTAAAGTTTTTTTAGCCATGTAATATTGCTGTAAATGTAGGTTTCTGATGATGATCTTACCTGCAGAACAAGAATAAGGATAAAGTATCCAATGGAGGATCAAAATCTTCAGTTCATAATAAGCGACCTAGACTCAGTGAGGTATTGAAGCTATGTTTCTGAAGTTGTTTCTGTTAACTTTGTAGATTAGTATCTATGCACTTTATGATAGTGATGAATTTCGATATTCATGCAGACACAAATAAAAGCCCAGAAACTCAAAAATACAAGAGATTATTCATTTCTTTTGTCAGATGATGCTGATCTTCCTGCTCGTGCAAAGGGGCCTCCACCTCGGAACATGTCGGTTCGAAATTCTGGTATATTGCTACATGGCTATGTGTTTGTGGTTTTAGATTGTGGGTTTAAAGCATATTATTGTAATTGAGAAAACTTATACAGGTTTTTTGCTGATGTTGAAGATGCTCGACCAGCCCAATTACTAGGGACGAGTAAGCAACCTTTGAGCAATGGTGGCAAGCATGTTCATGGCAATGGTGAGAACAGGAAACTAGCTTCTGCTGCTGGTCGGTTGCCTCCTAAGTCAGTGTCCAGTAATAAGTTAACTTCCACCAGTAAACCTAGTATGACACAAGCAGAATCTAGAAGGCATCTTGGTAACAACAGTGGCAATGGACCAAGCCGGCCAGTGGGACCAAAAGGCTTGCCTTCAAAGATGCCTGTCAATACCATGGGGAATAAGTCAATGGCACCTGGTGTAAAAAACCCTGTAAATGGTGTGCAGAAACCACTCCCTTCAAAGGTGCATTCATCGATTCCAAGGCAGAGTGTGGAACAAAGAAAAGACATACAAAGAAAAGACATACGAGAACCGAACAGACCTAAAATGGTGCCAAAACCACCAGTTAAACAGCCAATGCCTCCTACAAAAGCTCAGGTTTTCCTTTTGCAACTCATATTATGTTAATGTAGTGATTTGTACTTTCAACCTGTTCTGAAAACATATGTTTTATCTCATTATTGAAGATATATTTTCATTTACCCCCTGTTCTCACAGATAAATAAACCACTTAAACAAAATCCAGTTCGTCCAGCTATGCAGGATCACCGCTCCAAGAAAAAACCTGTTAGGCGGTACTCTGATGATGAAGATGATGACGAGGGTGGAAGGGCAATAAGCATGATCAGACAAATGTTTGGGTAAGCTATTTCAGGTTTCAGTTAATTTGCTGTTGTTGATTTTTTGGCAATGCTATTAACGCAAGGAAACCCTGCCCGTGTTGAGGGGTGATCAAGTCCTATTCACATGACAGGATGAACAATGACTTTTACCATTTCCTAGAAGCTTGAGTTAAATTGCTCATAAAGAAATTCATTTTAAGGCTAGAAATCCTGCTTGATGCTTTACTCTCTTATTTTGCTTTACAGATTTTTTTTTTTGGGGGGGGGGGGGGTTTTGTCAAAGGTATCGGTCTTTATTGAAATTACACTCTTAGCATACTCCTTGGCTGGCCTTTTGGAACAGGAACTATCGTCTGATGAGTATAGTTTAGGCCTAGAAATTAGTTTTAGTCTTTTAAGATTGTTTTCAGGTGGCTAGGGCTTTTGGTTAGAAGTGGGTATGTCTTAGCTCTCACTGAGAACATTCTTGTAAGAGTCAACAACTGAAGTCAGGATTGGCTGAAAATCTTTCAGGCTCGGTTCATAATTTTGTCTGCTGTTTACATAGATATTGTGTTTTTGGAAATAACAAGGAAAAAAGTGCACTTTGGGGAGATGCAAAACTTGTTTTATGGTGTGTATGGTTGAAATGGAATGTTAGGATTTTTAAACAGCAATGCCAGCCTATTTTCTTGATGTGGGATAAGATTATGTTTGTTACTTCACATTGACTTAAAGCTCATGGTTTCTTTCAAGGGATAAGTTTGACTAATTTGTAAAGGGATTGGGGATCCATTTTAGAATTTTGATTGATTGGTTTCTTGGTTTCATTTTCTTGTAACTCTAGTCTTCAAAGCTTTTGTTTCTTTGAGGATTGCTGAGGCGCTCTTCCTCCTCCTTTTAATATTATTCTCTTTTTCTTTAAAAAAAAAAAATCAACTGCCGTTGACTTTTGTTAGGCTGTCTCATATGTAGATAAAATCTTGAGCTATTTCTTTTAAAAGTTGGTGATCCATTATATGTGCTGATGCTAAAATAGTTTTGCTTGGAGATGATGGTTTCAGCAGCATATGCTAATTGGTAGAGTATCAATGAAAGTGCCATGCATTTATCGTCATTATATGTCTGCACTTCCCACTCCCTGCAAGTATATCACCTTTCAATGACTCCTTTCTTTGCATCATCTGCAGGTACAACCCTAACAGATTTGTTGATGATGACGACGACGCCGATATGGAAGCAGGCTTTGATGAGATTATGAGGGAGGAGAGGAGGAGGTTTGTTTCTTTGAACTTGTATAACTAAGATATTAACTACTTCATTGGACCATATACTCGACCTAATCTTAAGAATCTTTTTTTTTTCCTTTCTAAAATTAGATTCACAAGAAATGTCAGTTATGTTTATTCTGTAACCTCTGTTTCTCTCTACCATATATATATATTTTGGATTTTGGGATGGCACCCTTCAAAGCTGATGAATTAGACTTTTGTTTTCCTGTTATGCTCCTGTTGATATTATTGTCTTGCAAATTCATTTATTCTATATCTGATGTCTGAACCTTCTTTATATTTGCAAAATCTTCTATTTTTTGACCTGTTTTGTGTAATACATGCAGTTCCATGATTGCCAAAAAAGAGGATGAAGAGCAGCTTCGGTTAATAGAAGAGGAGGAAGAAAGAGAAAGGAGAAGAAAATTGGCTAAGTTAAAGAAGCGTAAACTTGAGGCGTAGGCTTGGGCAGTGACGCTGCTTCCCTTCGGCCATCATTGTCATTATTTGGTTCAATAGCAAAATACCCCCTTCTTTGGTTCTCTTCCAACGCTGTAGGATTTAATCAATTCATCAATAGGATTCCATTGCTGGCGTGTCAGTGATTGTAGTTGTTTGCATTACGTGATTGACACAATGGAAATTAAGTGGCATCAAGTTCAGAATTTGCAGCAATCATTTTTTTATGGTCTGTAGACAGGAATTGTTATTTATTGGTACAAAAAGAAAAATGAAAAAGCTAATAGTAAGCGGAATAAAGATCACATCGCAACTGAATATTCGGATTGGTAATTACTTTTTCGTAGCACAAAAAATTATAAATAAAATTGTTGAACGAAAATTATTATATACAATAATATTTAAAAATTGACTATGATAAGTCAATTTTGGTGTCTTGCCATTTGTTCATTTGGTGTCTTTTTACATAAAAAAATGTAAGATACAAATATAACATACATGATTGTGATTTTGGTATATCTCAAATATCAAATAATAATATACATATTTTAAACATAATTCCATGGTTTATTAAGTCACAAACTATATTCATACATTTGTTCTACAGGGAAGTAGTGAAGAATTAACGAGTGTTGTCGTACACTTCATTTAATATGAATCAAGGATCATTCATCAGTGGCACTAGGTGAAAATTGTAGAGCTATTTCGTTTTTGTTGTTTGGATTTGAACACGTGAGAGTATGAAAGTATATTTTAATGACTTGTCAATTGTTCATTAGAAAATAAGATTTAACTTGTATTTATATTATCATAAATTTCTTTTTATGTGGGCTTAAGTTATACAAAATCTTCGTGTAAGTCATATGTTTTTATACTTTAGATCTTAAAAATATATCCTTAAACTATTAGTTATGGTGGACTTAATTTTCTTAGTTACCATTTCAAAAATGTTAGCAATAGAAACAAGATATCTAACTGACAGGTAAGTTATTTTAGGTTCAGTTTGATTTAACAAGTGAAAATAAAAATTAAATGAAATCAAATAAGGTGCAGCAAGAGCAATAGTAATTATTATTTTTTAGTTTATTTAGTTCAGCTAAGGAGTGGAATCACATTGTTTATTGTTCACTTTTTTCACTATTTAGTTAAGTGATGGTCAACAATGAAGGATGGTGATCAACGATGGTAAGTGATGGTAGATAGTAGTCAACAACTATAAGTTGTGTTAGATGGTGGTCAACATCTGTAGATGATAGTGGACGATAATTAATGATAATTGATAGTAGTGGGTTAGTGGTCAACGATGACAGGTAGTAATGGATGGTCATTAATGATGATAGTAGTAGTGGGTGTGGTCAACAACAAAAAGTAATGGTGAGCTGTGGTCAACAATAATAGGTGATGGTGAACAATGATCGAAGGCGACATGTAATGGTGGTCAATGGTGAAGGTGGTAGAGGGTAGTGATCAATAGTAGCAGGTGATGGTAAGTTGAGATGATAGAAATTTTACGAAGTGAAAGAAAGGAATAGAGAAGAGTGCTTTTTATTTCTGTAAGACACATAAAAGCTTAGGTGGGAAAGGGTTCCAAATGGGGGAATCTATTAAAGTTAAATAACGATGTCGATAACAAATTCTACTACACGTGAACACAACACCTAGCAAAAGAACTAGTTTTTTGATTTCGTTACCCACTTTCTAAAGTTTTCCAAGCAAACGCTTTCTTAATCTTTCTAATGCCAGAGCATAACAACGTTATCATGTTTAAAAGAAATCATTTTTGGAAATTGACATTTTTGTTTCATTTGCAAATTAGGAAAAAAGAGAGATAAAATTATAATTTTAATAATAATCTATTTTAATATAAAAAATGATTAATTGAGCTTAGTTTCCACTTTTAATTGTTATCCTTAGCCCCTATTTTTTTTTAAATTGAGTATATTTGTATTTTGATGACAACAAATGATTTTGGTTAAGCGAAATTGATTTATTTTCAGTGATTTGTTTGTGGATGGCCTTGGACTTCAGGTTGATTTGTAAATGTTTAAACTTATCAGAATCAGCTCAAATTTAAAAGTTGTTTTTGGAAAGTTTGCCTCTTGCTTCAAACAATAACTTTCCGAGAAATTATACTAAAAACATTCCAACATCTTACTAAATAGTTTACCACATTTATTCAACTTGAAATTAAGGTTTTAGATTGTTTTTATAAGGTTCAAAATGGTTAAAATAGTTTGAAATGTTTTGCAAAATTTTATTTTTTTCATCTTCAAGCCTTACGATTTGACTCAACTTTTTTAATCTATTTTCACAATCATGCTTACGAGAATAGAGTAAGCATTCATGCCTTACATTTTGAATTGATATTTAAACTAATTTGTTGCGATCTGAATCAATTCTTCAAATCCTTGTTTTACGATTCTAATCACAATTCTGATTGCATGTATTCCTGGCCTCACCAAAGGTTTGCAACTTTAGGCGAGCAGAATCATATTTGGCATTGCATTTTGATGATTCGAATGGAAACCTTCAAATTTGAATCTCGTGATTCTACTCAAAATTCAAGTTTTGAGTTTGTGATCATGCTCACATGTTTGATTTTATACATGATGGCTAGTTTTTCATTGTGTGCTTTCATTTGCTATAAATACTCATTTTATAGATTTTCTCAATGCAAAAATCCAACTCTTCAAAAGCAAATACTTTCAAATACATCTATTTTTCAATTCTTCACTTCATCTCTTACATTTGAGCTAAACCTAATTGAATCTAATCTTATTAAGATTGTAGAGTTCTTGTCAAATTTCTCTTATAATCAAAATTAAACATTGTTGGGTTTCCTAGGGGTAGCCTTGTTAGTCGTATATAGGTGCCCTAGAGTCAATTTGATTGGATTCTATTACATCTATGACTAAGCAGTCTGTGGATTTGGATACTAAAGGTTGCATATTCATCTTATATTGCATATTGTGTTCATATTTATGATCTATGCATAATTAAGATGAAGCCCATGGTGAGAAGTCTATTTGAT
>JANHAO010023954.1:0-11750 GCA_026873985.1 Saraca asoca
CTTTACAGATTTTGAAAAGGGAGACTAGTGTAGATTGTAACACTGGAATGTATAAAATTTCATTAAACCTTAGGAAATTTCATTGTGTATTTCATTAAAATTTATACTCTGACTGAATTAGTTCATAGGTCCCAGCTCGAGGAAAAATGTATTCTGTATTCACCGCAGTTAAAAGTATAAGAAAAGGTTTCTGTCTAAGCCATTAATGAAGTATTTTATGTACGTTTCAGTCAAAATTATGTGTGACTTCTATATTTTTGATTGCCTTAATCAGAGATCACTGTGAAAAAAAGTATGAATAGAAGATACACATATTAACTGGACCTCTTAGTTTGTGAAAATTGGATTAACATGCAGTTTGATTCTCTCCTAATACTATTATTACTTGAACCTCCTAATTGGACACGATTTTATCACATCGAAGAGACTGAGATCAATATTTTGTAGCCATATTTTATAGTTAGAACATATAGATTTTTTTTAATAAAATTAGATATTGTCCCATTTTGTGTAAAATATTAAAAATTCTCTTTTTTGTTTTTAAGATGATCTTTGACTCTGTGAAGGCATGAAGTCTAAAAATTATAGGACTAGTCTAGAAAATGTTGCACAAAGTTGACTTTTTACACACGATTTCACGGTCAAATAAAGGCAATTATTGATGAGCACAATTTCAAATCCACCTGATTCTCATTTTTTGATAGATGAGTAATTCAATTAATTTATTATCTTCTTTGAAAAAGTTTGAATTAGCAGGCCAATGGCCCACCCGTCACTCAATATAGCTATGTTCCTAGTCAGTCATAAATCTCACGGAGCAAAGAGTGTGGAAAAAACCACACACTCTTGTATCATTGTGTTTCATAATTTTTCTTGAAGTGTGACATTAATTAATTAGAGCCCGTTTGTTTGATCTTTAAAAAAAAAATATTTTTTATGTAATGTTAAAAAAAATATTTTTATTTAAAGTTTTTTTTTGAAACTGTAAATTGAAATTTTTAAAAAAGTCAAATTTTATTTTTTTTTATTTTACTTTTTTTTAAAGTTCATTCAAATATATAAAAAATATTTTATTTTATAAAAAAAGGAGTTTTTTTTTTTCAAAAAATGCCCAAACAAACGGGCCTTTAATTGTTTAAACAAAATCCGTTTCATAAATTAAATACTCAACCTGAGTTTGTGGGCATGCCTATGTCCCTTGTCAAATGTAAATCTCACAGAGAGAAGCATGAATGTCATAAATCGAAACTTGTCATTAAATTTAATAAGTAAATGTGCTTGAATTTGTATGAAATTTGACACAAAAATCAAATGTTAAAAAAACCCTTCAGAATTTGAGAAATAATACAAGTGTAGACTATTTTCCCCTATTTTGAAGGCATTTATGTAATTTAACTATGATAATTTGTCTAGTGCAAATAGATAATATGGTTGTCATCTTTGGATCTTTATCTTCACATGATGTATTATAGCACTTTAGAGCCTTTTTGAGCTAGGAGAAAAATCTTATATCAACTTGAAATTTTTTTTTTCCTACTTATTCCATTAGAACTATAGCTTATAATGCTCCCTATGATAGAGTGTCCGGTGACTTGAGTGGGCATCAATGTAGTAGTTTAGGGGTGCGAGTATATGGCTTAATGCCACCTTTATACACTTAGAAGTCTTGTAACAAGATTTTCATGTAAATGAAAGAAGTAGCCCCCTCTCCCATGAATTTATCTATGTTTAGCCACATTCATCCGTATATATTCAAATTGCATGAACACATCTTGTTTGCTAATATTAGTGAATTGGTTAAGTCTATATGCGAATTGGTTGCTTATAGTTGCTTCGATGTTATATAAATTATGGGTGTTGTCTATTCTTTTTGAAATTAAGATGATATATAATAGATTGGTTGGCTTATTTTCAGGTATTAAGTGAATAAGTATTGAGTGAAGAAACTAAGTGTCGCACGTTTTGACAATCAAATTGCTAAACCATGACAGCCTGGTATTAGAGT
This sequence comes from Saraca asoca, assembly GCA_026873985.1. Taxonomy (NCBI): domain Eukaryota; kingdom Viridiplantae; phylum Streptophyta; class Magnoliopsida; order Fabales; family Fabaceae; genus Saraca; species Saraca asoca. Next base: position 2,006 of record JANHAO010023954.1, read on the forward strand.
GTGGTTGAGACCATGCTTCTTTGTTTTCTGTTAAACCTTTTCAATATGTCATTATGTCAAAGAAAATGATGTTTGCTAAATACTTTGATGTAATTGATATTACAATTAGGAATTTCGAAGGAGTTGCTAAAATCGTAAGAAATTTACAAAGTGAAGAGATTCTTAAACTCTATTAAAGAGCCAAAATTTAGGAATCTCTCATACACCGAGTCTTAAATCTTGAAGCTAGCATGAGAGTCAAAGGTACAGGGATTAGTAATGCTCCACAAGGTGACAAATGATTTGTTGCTATTGAGAACACTCAAAAGGATTTAAGTGATGATATGGAGGATCTTACCAACAAGGTGAAGGATGTTGTAGTAGCTCTTCGTGATGAGATGAATGACACAACAACCTCATGAAGGTACTAATGATGGCCATTAGGAATGATTCACAAGAAAGTTGTACCTTTGAGCCAAGGGGAAAGGTAAAAATCCCTAAACCAATGCCATATGTAGGGGAGATAGATGAGCAGAAGCTGGACAATTTTGTGTTTGATATAGAGCAATATTTCTATGTAGTTGGGATTACTTCGGAGGAAACTCAACTGAGTAGAGCTACTATGTTCCTTACAAATAATGCTAAAGGTTGGTAAAGGACTAAGTACTGAGAGATTTAAGATGGAAGGTGTCACATCAACACTTGGGAAAAGCTCAAACAGGAACTACAAGTGCACTTATATCCTGAGCTGTTGACAATCTAGTCAAGTGAAAGTTGAGAGAGCAAAGACAGATAGAATCTGTTTAGGACTATATGAAGAAGTCCACAACCATCATGTTGGATATAAGGGATATGATTGAAAAGGATAAGTTATTTTTTCTCGTTGATGGTTTATTATGAGAAGTTGCCATGGAACTCCAAAGGAGAAGAGTTCAAAGCCTCACGAAAGTAGTAACTATAGCTAAGTGCTTGTTTGACCACAACATTAGCTTTCCTAACCTAAAGTCCTATGGAAAAGGTTCGTATACTATTAGTGGTATCCACTTAGGCAAGGTAGGCAAATCCAAGAGTAGGGGTGGAGGTAATGGAGTGTGTTCCCACTTGCAAGTTTCAACATCATCTTGGATATCCAATGGCAAAGGGAAGTCCAAGACCATAGCTTGTTTCTTATGCAATTGGCTATATAGAGTGGTAGAGTATCCACAAAAGGTTGCCTTATTGCCTTACAAGCCTAGCTTCAAGAGGAGGCATAAGGAAGAGACAAGAGTGGTAATGAAGATTCTGATAGGGAGGATACATCTTACACTAGGATCAATGCAATTTAATTCTTAAAGCCCTAAGAGTAGCAAGACAACAATAAAGTGTGGTACATCCCATCCCTACCAAAAGTTTATTTGTGCAAGGAGTTGTACGGGGTCCAAAGGTACCAATCCACATAATAGTAGCAAAGGTAGTAGACAAGGTGTATCAAGAGAGATGTGTGGAGTAGGCAATTCTATTTTAAGGAAGACTTTATGAAGGAGCCAGAAGAGGTAGTATGTGTTTGAGGAGCATTGGCCTAACACATACATTTTATTTTATTGTGATGTTCTTGCATGCATATACATTCACTTAGTCACGAGTATTTACTTACGACAATGACTTAAGCTCACATTGCTTTGAGAGTACTAAACTTTAGTCACAAGAGGAGTTTGTGGCAATGACCTTAAAGAGCACGGTCGTGCAAGCTAAAATAAGAGTGATGGGTTACTCTTTGTTCAACCCTATCAACTGTGGTAAGAGGATACCATCTAGGTGTCATGTTTGAGTATTCGTGAAAACACCAGTCAAGTGTTATGTTCATATTCGAGGAGTGGTGTTGTTCTAGTAGTAAAGTACGTAGCGAAGTATGATGGATCGTTGAAACCACATAATCGTGTAAGCTAGAACAAGAGTGATAGATTACTCTTTGTTCAACCCTATCAACTATGGTAAGAGGATACCATCTAGGTGTCATGTTCGAGTATTCATGAAAACACCAGCCAAGTGCCATGTTCATATTCAAGGAGTGGCGTTGTTCTAATAATAGAGTACATAGCGAAGTATCATGGATCATTGAAACCACATAAGTAGACTTGTGAGCAAGAAATAGGACTTGTAAGCAAGCTATGTTTTGTCAGCAAGAAATGAGACATACTTGAACAATGCTTGAGACTTGTGCTTCTCACATCAATGAAATAGGACATTGGATATTGAGCATATCAGTAGTTGGCACATGTAAAATGCATAACTTACACTCAAGATTTAAAGACAATTATCTCGAGAGTTATAGAGATAACTCACTTTTTATTAACAACAAGTCAAGGAGATAAGTAGAAAAAAAAGCCTAAGAAGAGCTGAAGAAAAGCATATTGAAGACTTTCAAGAAGCAAAGTCAGACTAAAGTGTTGAAGAAAAAATATTGGTGAAGTATAAAGAGACAAGCAAAGAAGAAGTCGTGGAAGGAGATTAGGAGAAGTAAACTGAAGATTCTTTCAAAGTTGTATAAGATTGAGTTATCAATAAGGATATGATGATTTTCAAGTGGGGGAAATGTCACAAATTGGGATTTGTGACCAAATTTGACAAGCAAATTATGACAACTCACTTTTTAAGTGGGCTTTTATTAGTACTGAGGGGCCTGTTTGGGCTTATATTAGTGCTAAGGGGTCTAGTCAAGCTTGATATTAAGCTCATGGCTCAATCTTTTCAATTTTCTACTCCCTCTAGCTATTTTCTTCCCTTCCTTTAATCGACTAATCATATAGCTCATCATTCTAAGTTTTCTTTTCTTTCTTTTTAGTTTCTAGCTCTTTGGCTTGTGTGAGCTCGCTTTGCTCAGGTTGATCAATCTTGGCCAAAGGAATCTATATAGTGAATAGAACTAGCTATGCACAACAATGGACTTACTGAACATGCTCTAATGTGTAGTCAGTTATCACTCAAGAGAAGCATGGATTAATGTGTATCTAGAAATAAGGTATAGTACTTGTTATGTTTTTTAGGAGTAGATATCTTACTTTTAAGAGACCAATAATCAATTAATCAGCTTCCATGTATACTTGCTTATTAATGGTTGTTGTAGGTTTTTCACTCTTCAAATTTTCATTAGCTTTGTGCCAAATACCATGCTTTAGATATGCAGGTTTCAAAGGTTCTCAAGCTTTTCCTCTAGGTTGGATAGTTGATCCCTTTCTAGGCTTTTTAGGTCAATCAATATTTTCTAGAATAAGCATTAAGCATTACATGATTTTATGTCATCTTAAGAGCTACCATAACTAGCAATAAAGATATAAGGCATAATCATTTTTTTTCAACTACTCGGCGATGCTATATTAGTGATGTAGCAATACGCTTCTTCAAATTGCTTGAACTCACTTACTTGTGAAAGTGCCTGCTGTGAAGTTGTCGCTATTGTGAATTGGTACTCTACTGTTGTTGTAGCCTAAAGAGGTGAATCAACATTTGGAACCACATTGTCAACAGTATTTGAAAGACCCTTCTTATTGAGGCTTATGTTTCTCAAAAACCTTGATTACCCAGCTTCACCCTAGGAACTTGAATTTGGAATTCTTGTTGTATTCTTTGAAGGTGATTCAAAAATTGAGAGTTGTATTTTATAAAAGATTCTTTAATAATTTTTGGCTAGTACAACCTTGATTTCATTCAATAAGAGATCTTCACTGACAAATGAATTGTAGCCATTTTGTGAGTTTTGAGGTGATTGGACAAACGCAGCTCTATTGAATGAGAGGCAAAGCCTTTGTGAAGACTACATCAGAGCAAGCCATGGTGCATTATGGGCCAGCACATCTAATGAAGATAATGGTTCTTATAGAGACAAGGTAAAAATGGCTAATTGATAGATGTAATTGAGATACTCATTGTCATCCCCCAGATTTTTCATAGAATCTTATGAAATTGGATTTTTGATATATGATGATCTAATATAGGGTAACAATGCTGAAAATTTTCATTGCCCTTGTTCAGGCTTTTTTAATAGAATTTATCTGAGTATTCTTCCCTCGCTCTCTCGTAGTGATCCTCTATAGAAAATGGGATCCAAGTCAAATGAGAGCAAGATCAATAAGACATTGGTGGTTGAGAAAGCTACAGATAGCATCAAATGAAACTTCCATTTAGGGCTAGCAGATCGATAAGACGATAAGTTATTACTAGGTGACCTGCACACATAGTAAAGTTAGTTACACACAATAAAAATGATCCACTAAGTATTCTCCAATGGTCAAATCAGTAACTTCACATAATTTTTGTAAGTGTCTTTGGTATATTGGTAGCATAAGTGAGATTCCCATTGGGCGGTTACTGCAATTATATTATTTGTGCATGCTTAGATTATACCTTTTGTCATGCATCAGTTAGGCAATTAATTCACTAAATCTTTGTTTGGTTGAGTTCTATGAAGGAACTGATCAACCAAATGTAGCAAGTCAATCAATCTGGGTCTAAAACTATCTTTGTCATAGCCACTTCTTCAATTGCTCTTGGTAGATCATTTGCAGTTGATTATTTGGAGGCTAATGACCACCTTGGGCTATGTCACTATCACTTAAAGTTGTTTTCAAATTTCATCAAGCTTTGTCTCTACCTTTCATAGTTCTAAAAATGCACACCATGCATATTACAATTTTGATTCAAGAGATAATCATAGCTCTATTTTGTTTGTGATTTTTATCCTAAAGATAATCAAAGATTCATTCAGTTTTTGATATTGATTCGAAAGGTAATTTGGGCTTCTATTCTTTTAGTTTGCGATTTTGTAGAAATTCATCTAACGTTCATTTTTGTCTTGGAAGTAAAATTTATTCTAATTCTTATAGCTTTTATATTTAATACATTTTTAGTTTTGTGATTTCATTTTTTTGCATTAGTCTTTTAGAAATTTTTAGTTTTGCAATTTCAAAGGTAAATTGAGATCAATTCTGCCATTTGAAGTTTTCCTCACAACTATTCTTTAGGTTTTGTGGGTTTGTTGTGATTTAAACATAAGATTCATATCTTACAAGAGTTTTAATTTTAAAGGTATAGCTCACTTGGAAACTAAGCTTTGCATTATGAAAATAGAACTAATATTGTGGGTGAAGTAATTACATTCTTTCGTAGCAATGTCTTCTTCAGAAACTTTGATATTCAGAGTCATACTAATAAGTTTCTCATATACTTGACGTTTTACATAAATGTGTCTCTAAAGAGGCTTGCAAGTTGTAGAACTTTAGCTCACGGAACCAAGGCAATCATTAACTTAGGTCTAGAGAACATTCTAGTGTCTGGAAAGATTGGTTTTCCTTTTCTAGGCCTTGGCCTTGTTCTCTATCCATAATCCAAGAAAGAAGTAGGCAAATACAATTTCAATGTCTTATTGCACTTGTTTGTCTTTGGTATCATAATGTAAATCTTGGTACTTCATTATATTCTTGGTGTGTTTGATAATAATCATGATAGTTTGTCCATGCCACTTTACCTTCTAGTTTGTTTCTTACAATTTGTGTAGAGTGATGACTTGTCCTTATCCTTGTAGGATATGTGATGGTCTTAAAAGAGAAATCGTCTATCCTATGATGAGTTTACTCATGTATGCTTTACCTTAACATCTTCATAATTAGCTTCTGGTTTGTCTCTAGCACTTTCACATTAGTTTCACCTAATGCAGCAATAGTACTTTATCACAACCCTAAAGTCCTGGTTATCATAGGCGTGAATATCACTCCTTCACTAGAGGTTTATTAGCCTTTTACCATCATTACCTATTATCATTTCTAAAGTTAGTTCTAGAGTTATCTTATCATAAAACAGATACGACTAAATTGTGGCAAACTCAACATATAAGGTTACTCATGAGAATATATATATATATATATATATATAAATATACAAATATTAATTAGTTTATACTAGTATTGCCTAATAGGCCACGTAACAGTCTTGCTCAACTGTATATAAGTCTCTAGCAGTTATAGCATATAACTACTATCAAATCTACATCCTAGGGCTTGAGTTCACTATCAAAATTGCCAAAAACATCTTTGAAAAAGATAAGGCATTCAAAAGAAGCTACCTTAACCTATATCTTATTATATTACCAAAACATAGGTTACTATAACTAAGCCATGTAGCCTTTCTATTTACATGTTTTCAAAAAATAGGAAAATAATTTTTAATTTAATGGTTGACCTTTAAGGGTCGAACCATCCGACGACCATCATTAATAGTACATTTGGTAGTTCAAGTGGGATAATCTCTATATTGTGTAAAACTTCACATCCTAATAGATTTAGGATAACAATGCAATGGATGTTTATTTGATAGTTTCCTAACAGACTCGATATCATGGTGGTGTAGGTGTTAGAGTTGTTATCTCCATTAGGTTATTATCCATCTTACTTTTCTAGGGATCTGCAATATTTTGACAATGTAAAAAAAAAAGTCTATAAAAAAAGCGAGTCAGAGGTTCAGTGAATAAAATGTACCTAACTTATGAACTCGTTAAATAGTAAAGCATGTACAAACACAAGTATTCATGCCTTTCTATTTGACTAATTCTCATAGAATCTTTCATAAGTAATCATTATTATATTACATTTGTACATGGTGCCAAGATAGGCCCTTAAGGTCATTGGCTAACATTTGAGCTCACTTTGCATTCTAATTAAATAATAATATTTTGCAACAGTTCAAATGATACTAAGCCATTCAATATTACACAATAGGAATGTAAATCTCCTTCTTACTTTGATCTAGTATTATCCCTCCAATCCATCCTTATCCCACTCATCAATTTAGAATACACAGATCCAGAATCTGATTTATAATTCTCCATCATTCCACATCAATATCACATGATCACATGTCAATATTGTTCATGGTGTCACGCACACCATTCATAAATTTACAAATGCCATCAAACTTTATATAATCATGGTATTCATAATAAATATAATAATTCATTCCCATTCTTATACATAAACAAGCTTTAAGCCAAATAATCATTTATTGCAAATGATTATAGTTCCAATAACAATTATAACATCACATCATACATACTATTCAATATTTCGGGTACATCATCGAGCTTTTATTATCTTCATACCTCATAATTACTTTGGTTTATAAATTCTTTGATTGGATACTCTTACATACATGATACTTCCATTCCTTGTTACCAACTTGGGATTCATATTTTTTTTTATAAACTCTATTTATTATGTTTGAGTTATTTCAATTCATTATAAAAAGTAATTTAAGGAATTTAGAATAAAATTAGGAGAAATAGACATTGATTAAATAATATGAAATTTGCTAAAAATGTGATAAGGATTGCGATTAGAATAGTTGAAGAAGATAAGCATGATGGCAATTTGAATCAAAAAATTTATTTGTGAAAAGCTCGATTCAACTAGAGGAAATATAAAGTCTGCACGCTAAATTTTGAAAACTTTCAGGAAGTTTAATTTCAATCGTAATCAGAATCATAATTAGAATCGAAAAATAGAGCAAGGTTGGTCAACTTGACTCATAAAATTCTAGTCCAAAATTCGATTTGAATTAGTTAAGAAGAATTACTGGGTTTCTGTGAACATGATCATGGATGTAGTATTAAAATAGTATGATCCAACTCAGATGACAGATTTTGCATGTAAATAGCAGAAACAAGGGAAGCTACTTATAATGCAAAATCTCACCATAAGACCTTATTTCAATATGTTTTATTAGCTTAAACATTCACAAATCCATTCATTTCAGTCATCAACTAATTTGTTTATTGATCAAACCATTTAGTCATAAATCATGCCTCACAATCACATAACCCATTTTCATTAACCATCTTCATTTATTTAACAGATCATAATCAAGAATCATTTATTAATTCACAAGAATGTAAGAAATATTCACCTTACTAGCTAGAAATACAAAGGTGTAGCTAAACACACCAAATCTGTCTATGCTTTTCAAGAATACAAAGAAGAGTCTATTAGCTCTCAAACTTTTGCAAAGATTTCTCACTTTAAATAAGCTTATATCTATAGATTATAATTTAATTTAATAGAAACCAGCTATATCTAACAAATTTAAGTTCTAAAATGTCAGAAAAACCATATTGTTTCATGGGTTGAATAGTAATGTGAATAGTAACAAAATTTTTTAAAAATTCATTTCTAAAGTTTCATCAAATGAATTAGCATGATTTTGTTATCAAATCGAAGAGAAAAAAAAGAAGATTCACCAGTAAAAATTTAAGAAAATAATAGGAAGAATTGATGAGCTTACTTGTAGAGAGAAAGAGAGTGAAGCTAGAGAGACTTGGAAGTTTGAAGAAGAAGATGAGGGAGTTTGCATTACTTCATTAAGCTGAAGTCCAAGGAAAAAGGAAGGAAAGCCAACTAATTAGAGGATAAAATGGGAAAACTTGGTTATCTTCCTAATAACTTGAAGTTGACCATTTTCCCTTTTTAGTAACTTTCTTATTTATCTCATTTTGAATTCAAATTTAACATATTTGTCAATTTCCAATAATCACAAAATTTTAATATGAATTAGTTAAAGTATATACCTTCCCAATGACTCTAATTTCATTTTCAACCGATATTTGTAATCCTAGTTCAATATCTTTAAAGTTTTGTAGAAATAAATCCTCAAAATTTTATATTTTCTATTTCTATTATATCTAAGTCTCTCATAACTTCAAATCTATAATCTTGAATTATTTGAAATTTTTATTTTCCTTATTTTATTATAAAAAATTGATATTATTATGATTTATTTTTTTTAGAACATTTGGAGTATTACGTATTTTTACTTATAGCACTTCTTGCATCTATTTCACTGATTTGTTTGCTCCTCAATCTAAGAGCCGTGTTGCAGCCTCCACTAATTCAGCACCATGATTCCATTTGTTCCAACTATAGTAGCTATTAATTAAGTTAGTCTTAAAACTATAAACAGGACAATGCAGAAAACTCTAAATAAAGTTATCATTTTGTAGATTTATAGATTCATTTTTGACAGAACAACATTGGATGTTTCAGTTTTGAAAGACATATACTCTATTGAGCAACTTACACATGTTCTTGTCCTTGTTCTTTACCCAAATAACTCCAATTTTTTTAGCCAAACCTGATAAGCGTTTCCAATAACAAAGTTGGACACATCTTTGGGAATCTTTGGCCATATATGATACTGTCTTTAAATTTAAATTATGTTATTTTTTCACCCACTTGAAACACATATGATTTTCCCTTTCCTTTTTAATGTTTGATATTAAATAATGTACATATGAAATTATGAATGCATCAGGTTGCTGACAACTAGGCGTGAATCAAACATCTTGATACATGTTCAAGGAACATACTTTCATCTGCTTAAGGTCTGTTTGATTCAACATTGTCGTACCTTGATTTATTTGCAATTAAACTGTCAAAGCTGAGATCGTTCAACCTTCTTTTTTTTTTTTTTCCTATTTCTCTTTCTCACTTGCGTTGTCTATAAATATATCAAAGCTAGAACACAATACTCTCATGTATTCTCTGGGTCAAACTCCTGTTCTGTAAACTTGAACATGTGCAATCAGTTTGGAATCATATCGACATGCAGATTAGGCTAGGACTTAAGAAATCATGTCAATTAGTCTTTTTTAAGGCAAGTAGCAAAGTAAATTTAATTTTAACTATGTGTAAGTGTAATAGTAGATTTTTTAATTAGAACTTGTTAGTAATTTTGTAAATATAATAAA